>BDCZ01000162.1:66759-84729 GCA_001662365.1 Chlamydomonas applanata | reverse complement strand
CCCGTTTTCCCCCCCCCCCCCCCCCCGTCTCAATCCCCACTCACAAAGCGCCCCTCCTCGTCATACTTGGGGTTGGGCTTGTGTGCGTCATCGGTGGCCGCACCCACACGCTCCAGCTCCAGCGTGATGGGTGCCTTGCGCACTGTCTTGGTCAGGTTGAGCCGTTTCTGCGCGAGGCACACACCCAGCCCAGCGCAGGCACGTGCGATTGAGGACACTGTAGCTGCTGTGCTGCCTAAGTGCATCAGGGACATTTGCAAGGCCCTGGCGCTGCTCGTGAGGACGTATGGAGCATGCAATGACCGAGAATCATTGGTCGGCATCCCCAAGGCGCTGCATAGGGTGAAACGAGTCTGCACCCGCATGCATGTTGCGTGACGCATGCGGGACACATGCAACAACAGGCCAACCTTACCGTGCCCAATGCGTCACTGACATCCAGCGTCGCAAACTCGCACGATAGCGCTGGGAAGCTGCAGCCAGAAGGAGAACACGACACGCAAAGCTCAGGCTCGGTGAGTGGAGTGGTGTCCCGCATGCAAGCCCAGATCGCAGCCCCGATCACCACTGACCTGACGTTGAAGTTGATTTTAAGAAGCTCGTTGGGCGAGCTGCGGTCCACAATGAGCTGGCTCGTCGTGGAGACAGAGAGGAAGGCGTAAAACTCCTGCGAAACGTGTGCAAATACCAGTACTCATTGAGCAGCACCGTCTTGCGGGCTGCTTGCCTGTGCTGCAAGGAACCAAACACCTGCTAGTCGCACCATGCCAAACAAGAACGCCATTGTGATCGACGCAACGATAGAGATCCATGCTCCTGTCAGCGTCGCCTCAGTAAGGTCCCTGCACAAAAAACAGAACAGAGGTGGAGACAGCAGGTGGTGCCAGATGAACTGCAGAGAGGCACATAAGCTGTCCGAGGCAAGGAAGACGATTAGGTGTTCCTTGCAGGACATCACTGCGGCCCAAGCTCACGAGGGCAGCTTCTTGAAGAAGTCGATCGCCTTCAGCTTGCTGAAGATCCTCATCTTTCAGTCCCTCGCAGCCTGTATCAAGACTCCCTTTGTACAAGTTGGAGGATTTCCGGCCTTTGTTTGGCCCAGGTTCGATCGCTACCCCAGCAGTGCTGCCATTCGATTGGAGCGTCCAAGCTGTGTCCGGTGCGTGTACAGCAAACCGCGATGGGCAGCAGGGGCTTTACCACGTACCGCACAATTTGCCACACTCCACATTCTTTTCCATTTTGGCAGTAGCGGAAGGCTGAGCAGCCAGCCACGACATTATTATAGTTCAAAAATTACATGCAAGAATAGCGTGCCCTTAACCTGGCTGTGCTGTGCCGCGGCGAGAAGATGCAGCATAAGACGCATTAAACAGCATTATTGCAGCTATGCATAATTAAGGACAGGTCTCCTGGGATTCGGCGCTCTCGAAGTGTTTATTGGGCACGCCTGAAGTATGCCAGTGGAGAACTCGCCCCGCGAGCCTCCTCGCCCTCAAGAGACTGCGGCGTCCGCATCCTCATCTCCTCCCTTGAAGCGCCCTCCAAACTTGCCCCCATTACAAATCAGTGCAGACGACAGCCCTCCCATGCGGGCAGGCCCCTTGGCTCTGCCCAGCACGTCAACAGCGCTGGCTGCACCACCACATTATAATACAACAATGGCAATGCGGCGGCCCATGCCGCAGCAGCTCAGCAACCTGCTGCAAGCCACGGCAGGGCCTGATTACAGGTATGGTGGTGTGTGGGTGTGGGGGACACTTAATGGGTGTGGGGGACACTTACAGTCGTACACGAGTGCCCGGCATGCACCCTACACCACAGCATGCCCTGCAACATGATCAGTCCAGTGTGGCAATACAGGCAATGTCAATGTCGGCGCTGGTGGCTTGGTGTGTGCAAACCATGCTAAAGCCTTGCACAGCGATAAGGCAGCCCGTCCATCATCCCTGGACCAAAGCATCAACAAATAACACAACGTGCACCTGAGTAACACGATTGAAACCTTGAAAAAAACTCATCAGTAGCAGCAGTAGCCGGAGCTTGCTTGTGTGCTGTCATGCCTCACAGGGCACCACTGTTCTACACAGGCGACCCGTTCGACTCCCTTGGGCGTTTGCGAGAGGACGTGGTAACTCATTACAGGTAGGATGCTATGTGTGCAACTTTTCTGTCCATCAGTCATACCTAGTTGTGAGTCCTAGTTGCTGATAATGAGGCAAGGTGGGTATGGCGCATGGTGCAGAGTAGATCAGGTTACAGCCAGCCCATGCTGACGCAACGCACACCAAATCCATCACGCATGGCTCACGCGGCTCAGACATGGCTCATGTCGTCATATGGCTCATGTCGTCATGTGCACACAATTTGGTGCGCAGGGGGCTGTGCCGTGTGCTGGGAGACTATGAGCGGACAGACCTCACACAGCCGCCTCCTCCAGGGCTTGGCATTGGCTATGCTGGGCTGTTGCAAGGCGGCTACAGCTCGATGCCACCACTGCCTGCCTCTGGCCAGCAGTCGCTTGCAGGCATCGGAGATGTGGTGACCAGCAGCCTCCACTCTGGACAGGGGGCCCTGTCCTCCTACTGGGGCCAGCGTGCAGCAGTCGCAGCAGGCACGGGCTATGGTGGCTACGGGGGCTCTGTGGGCTATGGAGCCTATGGAGCCTACGGCCTGGGTGGTGGTGCCCCAGCCCCGTTGGCAGGCCATGGTGGTGGTGGCCTGGCACTGTTTGGCGGGCATACCGGCATCGCCAACTCGATGCTGCCTGTCCCAGGCATCCGGCCATCTGCACTCTCAACTGTGCGCCAGCAACAGGTGTGCCCTGTGCGGGTGGTCAGGTGCTGGGTGCTGGGCACAGCCGGCGGGCCGCCTGCATGCTCGTAGTGCACCCTGGTTTAGTTGCAGCAGCAGCTGCTGCAGTGTTGCGTGCATGCGCTGTGCAGCCTCATTGCCTGCCTCTGGGAAGGTCTGTTGGAGCAACTGATCTGTGTCCGTGCCTGATTTGCTGTGCTCACGTGCTGTGCCCTGCACCCCAACAGCCCATCGACGGCAACCTGTTCACACGGGAGGAGTCCAGCTTGGTGTACCCCCCCATGGGCCGAACGTTTGATGGGCGGCGCAGCACAAGTGCAGCGCCAGCTGTGGGACGGCCGATTGACAGCATGGAAGACTTTCGGTTCAACCGCCCCCGCCCCATGAACTTCGATGTGGAAAGGCTCCGTGAGTGATGCCTGCACACATGCACACTTGCACAGCTGCCATGAGCTCATAGTGCCATAGACGTCATAGTTGTGCAAAGTGTGTGATGTGGGGCCGTGCTCGTCTCGGTTTCAATCGCTGCTCAGTTGATTTGTCGCCAAGCGGCCCGACGCTGGCTTGCACATGCGTTGTGGTCAGGCCATCAAAGAAAGGCAACAACATCCACTGGTGGTGTGCACATGCTGCATGGATTACCTCGTCCCCCCGCTCATCCCATGCTCACCTGCCTTGCGCAGAGCCGCTCAACGGTCCTGTCACACGGCTGCATGGCGGCCGGGACACGCTGGACACCTTCCTGAAGGATTACTCCAAAGGTGCATCCAAACCGGCGGTTGCGTACGGCGGTGGCTTTGCCGGTAATGGGGCTGTGGCAGGCGGTAGTTATCTCAGTGGTTCATACACCAAGAGCCTGGGGCATGGGCATGGGTATGTTGGGGGCGGGGGCACAGGCGCATTTGGATCCTCTTTTTATGGTGCTGGTATGGGGACAGCGTTAGGTGGTAGGGGCACGCTGGCTGGTGGTCTGTCCACTCGCACGCCTGATCTGGCAGCAGCGTTGGCGCGCTATGCGTCACAGCCTGTAGGTCACAACTGATTTATCGGTCTGCTTATGATTGTTTTGGCTCTGTGATTCTGTGATGGCCCCTGGGGTCGGTGATGCTCTCCTCGCTGCAGCCGCTGTCTTACAACGCACGCAGCCTGAATTGCAAGTCGCTGTGTAAAGCCCTGCTGCCTTCCCTTCTCGAGCTAGTGAACTCTAGGTCATAATGAGACTCCCCAGCCAAACATCACGGGGTTAAGGGCCTTAATCGGCTAAGGAGAGAGCTGTTGGGTCCACCAACCTTGGACGGCAGCACAGCTGCATGGCATTATCCTGATGCTTGCCAATGGCGTGAATTAAACCAAGCCAGCCACCTCAGCCTCCACCCAGCACATTTCAAGCCACACAACGGTGCCAACCGACACCGAACCACCAAACCCTGTGAAAGGTGTACATACTAGCATAGTTTTCCAACAGTTGACAATGGATGCAGCTGCGCACCGTGCACCTTGTGCCATTGTAGAGCGCGGTTATGAAAATTGACCGGAGGACTTTGCACATAACGATTTGAACAATGCAGCAAGAGGAAGACACGAACCATCAGACGTACTCAATATTTCGGCCTGTACCACCCACGGCCAACCCTGGCCATGATGATGCTGACGACGGGCTGCTGTCTCCGGAAAGTAGCGTGGGCGAGGACATCGAGGACGAAACCCAGGAAGCGCTGAATCGCTTCAGCGCCACGTCCAATGCAGGGGTCTCAGGTCGCATGCAGAGCGCTGCAAGCGCAAGGAGTAGCGCAGTGCATGAGACTGCACAGCCAGTGCATGTGCAGCGCGAGTCGTCTGGTAGCACGGTGCCTGTGCAGGCTGCGGGCTCAGCGTCAGGCAGCACAGCATCGCTGGCAAGCATCGTGTCAAGTGCCAAAACACCTCTGGAGGCATTGCGCGATGAGCTGCTGCCATCTGAGACGCAGCCATCAGGCTCTGCCCCAGCTTCTGGGTCCCTCCCTGCATTGCAGCCACGTGGCCAAACAGCAGCGTCCATTCTCGATGATACTGGTGCAGCCATCAAGGATCCAGGCCCCAGATTTGGACGCCGTGCAGGCAGTGCAGGCCGTGCATCCGGCGCTTCCACTGGTGGAGGGCACGCACCGCCTGTGAGTGGGCCCCCTAGTGCCGGCGCCAGCCATGGAGGCCTGGAGCGCCGCGCATCAGGCACTGCTCCCAGTGAAGCCTCCAGCCGTGGCTCAAGCTTCCACTGGGGCAGTGAAGCCGGATCTGCAGCCCCTCAAGTTGCAGGCAGCTTGCAGGGCGCTACTGTGCCAGGCCCTGATGCACCGGCTTCTCAGCAGCCGCAGCAGCCAGCAGCAGCTGCGGGCAGTGGGGACGTGCATGCGGCTGCCCCCACCCGCACTCCCCTTGCAGCTGTAACGGTGCCACCCCAGACACAGTCCATCCTGGGCGCTGGGGGCAGGCCGCTGCCTGCGACCAGCGCGGCAAGCACCGGTGCATCTGCAGGCCTGCTGTCCCAAGTGCTGGCTGCCATGGAGGAGGCGCAGGGTGCTGTGGAGCTGAGTGAGCAACGCAATGCAGTGCTCACCCCAAGTGGAAGTCGTGCACGCAGCGGTGGCAACAGCGGCCGCAACTCCAACGCACAGCCGACACCACGGCAGCCCCTGTCAGAGCCGTCCTCTGAAAGCAGTGCGTACGCGGATGGTACGTTGCGATACCGAGCTCTGCGCTCCCTCCCTTTCCTTCCACATGTCTGCTCCCGCATGCATGCCATGCACTGCCAGCTGCACACTCCGAGCTGCATGGTTGCGCTCAAGCAATGACCCATGCCTCATGCAGTCCGCTGTGTGCATTTGTGACATGCCATTGATTGGGTCACATCTCTGAAGACCTGATGGCTCCGTGGTCAATGCCGTTGTGCTTGGTGTGTAGATGACTTTGACAGCCCCCCCTCCAGCAGCCACAGCTCAACACAGGAGCTTGCTGCTGCAGACGCACAGCTGATGGCACAGGCTGCTGCACCCATCAGTGGCACTGCTTCTCGCGTGGCGTCCAGATCTGCATCTGCAAAGCAGCCTGTTGAAGCCAGTCTACCAGTGCTTGGAGCCCACGCTGTGCATGAGGAGGAGGTGGGCTAGGCTTTTGTTACATGCATGCTGTTGTCATGCTGAGGCTGAGGGCTGTCAGCTGCTGAACTGTGCATGGGGCCGGCCCATGCGTACATGCTTGAATTGCTTGCGATGCTGCAGCGCACCAGCACCTTTCACGCGCCTGCATCCTATGTACATTTGATCAGTCAGGCGGAAAGACTTCTACATGCCGTGCACACCTGCGACCTGCTTGTGCTCGCAGCTCCAGCATGGATGGTCCCCGCTGGGCAGTGCCATCGAGCGCTCCGTGGATAAGGATGCATATGAATATGTGCTTAAGTTGGAGCAGCAAGTCCTTGAATCGTCAGCTGTGCTGCCTGCGGCGGCCCAGCCGTGGTCCCACTCCAGCAGTGCGTCCAGCAGTGCATCCAGCAGGGGCTCAGCCAAGTCCGGGTCAGGTGCTTCGTCGCAGGCGGCCGTGCCGCTGCTGCCGACACGCGCAAGCGGGACTGCGCCTGCCCCGGCCACCACCCTGGTGCCTGTGCAGCCCCTCGAACCGCCTGCCACCCGCATGCTGGTCTCTGCGCCAGGTGGCACGGTGGGCATGGCCAGAGATGTGGAGTCCCTGTTGACAGAACCCCTGTCCCAGTCAGCAACGGCTCGGACTGCCAGCATGGTAAGCTGCCTGTGCGCTTTGCAGCCTTTGCATGTATTGCATGGTCTTGCTGCAGGATCGTGGGATTGTGAGCTATGCGCGCATACACCACATGCGCCACGTGTGTTGTTGAGAGCGATCATGTAGCGTGACATGGGCGTGTCTGCTACATGTGCTGCACTGGCCATAGGGCATGCAGGACCGTCCCCTGGAAGGAGAGCAACAATCCTTGCTGCCTGCGCAGCCAAGCAGCGCGTCACAGTTCATGCAGTCCCTGCTGAACCCAGTATCTGCTGCAGCGAAAGAGGCGCCTGCCACCCAGGTCACAACCGAGCCAGCAGAGCCGCATAGACGCTCAGAGGTGCTGGCTGCACCCAGTGCCGGCAGCTCAGATGCAGGCAGCACCGCAGCCACACTGCAGGCACTGCATGATCTGTTAGCAGGGCCCAATGGTAGAGGTGCATGGCCGCAAGTGACGGCCCAGGAGCGCGAAGCCCTGTCCCACCTGCTGCGCATCGCATCCGTGTCTGCGCCGGGCACGCCGCCAGCGGGCTTTGCAGGCTCAGGCACACTACTGCCTAGTGGTGCTATGTCTGATGGTGGCGGCCTGCCAACAGGCTCCCATGAGGCTGAAGCAGCACCCAAACAGCAGCCGTCCGCTGCCGCAGCGGCGCGCAGCAGCGCACCAGCACGGTCCACTCATGAAGTGGCCATGGGTGAGGCTGTGGCCCAGGTGGGAGCGGCGCTGGGCGGTCGAACAGCAACAGGCTCACTGGGAGGCTCTGATGCGTCCAGCTCAGGGGCTGCGCCTGATGTGGTGGACGGGCTCAAGGTCAAGGCGCTGGCATACCTCACACGCTTCCAGCGGGACAAGGAGGGCACATCTGCGGCCGCGGCGGCATCACGAGCAGCTGGGTCGGTGGGCGGGCGTGCGTCGGAGTTAACCCCGGCCCAGGCAGGGGCCGCAGTGCAGATGCTGCAGGCTGCGCTGCAGCCCGCCAGCGCCGCTGCAACCAGGTCCAGTGCCGCGACCAGCGTGGGTGGGCTGTCCGTGTCTGAGGCGTTGGCTGCGACTCTAGGAGATGCAGCACGTGGGATGGGTGGGGACGCGGTGCCGGAAACGGCGAGCAGCACACGCAGCGCGAGCCTGTCAGGCATGGTGACCAGTGGTGGTGGTGGTGTGCTGGGTGTCGCTGCACCAGCACCCACAGCACGCAAGGCCCCAAGTGATGTCCAGGCAGCAGCCCCGCCCACCAGCCCCACAAGAGCTCTGGATGGATCACAGCTTGGTGCCAGCACGGCCGCGGTGCTGCGAGCCACGTTCGGGGGCGCGGCCAGCGCCCAAGCTGTGGACCGCATTCCCCAGCCACGTGTGTCAGCTCCAGCAGCCATGCCGTCCCCCGCACCAGCTCCTGCCCAGGCTGCTACCCCACCTGCTGCCCCTGTGCTGTCCCCCTCGGGCTCTGCCACACTTGCCCTGATGGAGGCCCTCAGCGGAATCGGTATCACTCTGCCTGAGCCGTCGGAGGGTGGTGCAGGTGCAGAGGAGGTGAGCGGGCCGATGCAGGCGCTGCTGCGCCAGCTGCAGCAGCTGGAGGCCTCTGCAAGCAGCCTGTCTGCATCTGCCTCGCAGGGGGGTGCCCCACCCCTTGGCAGCAAGCAAGTGAGCAAGGGCGGGGCAGTGCCGCGCAGGTCTGGCGGCCCCCAGCGCAGCAGTGGGGGTGGCTCAGCAGTGGCTGCCGTCAAGGCGGCTGCGGCAGCTGCCGGCCCTGTGCAGCCAGCTCCCGCCTCAGCCACTACCACCATCACCACCACAATCACTCTCCTGGGGCAGGGCCTGGATGCACAGGGCAGCAGGCCTGCTGCTGCTTCTGCTGCTGCTCAACAGCCTACTGCCACACCTTTATCTCCCATCTCCGTCCCGAGCTCCAACACCGGTGCAGCCAGGCCACCCCCCACCCGCCCGCTCCCGCCTGCCCCCTCCAGCCCCACCACCCTCAGCCGTCTCTCTATGACCACCACGGCGACTGAGCCCATGCCCATGCCGCCCATCGTACCCACAAGCCTGGCCAGCATGCTGGCTGCTGCTGAGCTGCCTGGTTCTGCTGCGGCTGCCATGGGTTACGCAGACACGGATTCGGGGGCCTCCTCCCCCGCTCAGATCTCCGGGAATGCATCCCCAGACCGTGCAGACTCTGGGACTGACAGCATGCCGGCGCCCGGGCAGGTGAAGCTGGGGCCGGCCGGTTCAAACGTTGGGGGCATTGGCGGGGCCGGCCGGCGACGAAACCGACAGCAGGATATCCAGAGCCTGCTGGCGCGGCTAAGGGAGGCGGGGTACACCGTGCCGGACCACGCCGCCCTGGTGCTTGGGCTGATGCTGGACGAGCCGCCGGAGGACGGTGCAGGCCCCTCTGCACCTGTGGCAGCAGAGCTGCGCGCTCATGCCGCGCCGCCACGTACCGCGGGCTGGGGTGCAGGCCTGGGCTCGGCTGCACGCAGCTCCAGCGCAGCGGGGCCTGCACGCGGCAGCAACCAGTATGCCCCCAGCGTCCGCTCCCTGGCCACTTCAAGCCACTTGTCTTTGGAGCCCCAGCAGGGCTCCGTGCCGAGCTCCTCACGGCCATCCATCAGTGGGGTCACACATACGACGACGGGGACGGCAACGACAGCGACGGGCACGCCGCGGGGCACGCCCCTACCCAGCAGTTTGGAGCTGTCACTACGCGGGCCGCTGCCAGTCGTTGCTGAGGGCTCGTATGCTGCGATTGCGGCAGCGGAGCGTGAAGCTGCACGCATGGCGACGGCGGCAGCGGCAGCGGTGTCAGGCGGGGGTGCGCAGGGTGCCAGCGGCAGGGCGCGCGTGTCAGGCGGGGGCCAGCCAGGCTCAGGTGGTGGCGCACCGCCTGGGAGCTTCAGCCGTGAGCAGGCAGCAGTGTCAATGCCCGGAGTGGTGGCAGTCATCCAGCCCCACCTGTCAGGTGCAGGGCTGCATGGGGCGCATGCGGCTTGGGGCAGTGGCTCAGAGAATGGGAAGGAGGAGGGCACACGTGCTGTTACCAGCAGGCCTGTATCGGCACAGAAGCGGCGCAGTGCAAGCACGGGTAGGGGCATGCCGGCCGCATCCAGGCGCCGTACAGCCCACAGTCTGACGGAAGATGCTGAGGAATCGCTGCTCAAGGTAATGGAGGCTTCTACAGAAGCACAATGAGTTCCCCTTGATGACAGAGCTCGTTGGGAAGGGTTTTGGTGTTCAGATGCGGTCCGCATACTTGGTTGGTGCTCCGCAACTGGTTATGCAATCCAGCATCTCACAGCCACGTAGCTGCGTATCACGCATGGCTGCACACATGCGACGCATGTGTGCACTAGAGTAGGGCCCCAGGAGCCGCATGCGCCTCGAAATGACGTAGCACATACATACCGTGGCACCTGGCGGTCCTCGCACCCCTCTTCACCTGTGCCTCACACTTGTGCCGTGCCACAGGAGTGGCGCGCTGCAAAAAAGTCTGCGCTCACACAGCGCAGGAACTTTGAAAAGGCGACGGCGCCCGCGCCCAGCTCACCCCGCAAGGCCAGCAGCACCGCGGTGGCAGCTACCAACAGTCGCTCCCCCTTGGTGGGGAAGCCTCGGCTGGGCAGCCCACCGCCTGGCTCGTCTGCTGACGTGGCAGCCATGGTCCTAGGCAGCCGTGGGGACTTCTACCATGACCAGCATGGGGGAGTGATCACGGCGTCTGGCCCCATGGCAACGGAGCTGTGGAGGTCCCAGGGGCGTGGGGAGGGCAGCGGCACAGCGGCGTGGGGGGAGGCTGGGGCGCTCGGCCACCGCACCGTGCGCGTGACCGCTGCCGCGGTCGCTGGGGCTGGCAGCAACCGAGGTGTGGCAGGGAGGGCGGACGGAGCCGGAGTGGCCGCGACGCAGCAGTCGCGCGCCAGTCAGCCGTTGTCTGCACGCACGCCACGGGAGCCGGATCGCGAGGTCCGGGCAACTGGCACTGTGGCCAGGACCCCACGCACACCTGCCTCCCCTGTGGTCCAACGCCCCGCGCCTGGGACACCCAATGGTGGCAGCATACTGGACACCATGGGAAGCGGCTCAGGTGGGTTTGGTGAAGTGTTGTGGTGACAGTGCTCTCACCAGCCGTGTGCTCTGCCGGCCACACCTGCCTGCTCTCACAGTGGCCATTCGCAAGGTGCACTTTGGCATGGTTTTGCGAACCTCCCACATGCTTGTTCAGCATGTCCCATCCTCCCGCGACCAGCCTCCCCAAACACAACATCCTAGACCCTGAACTCCAAATTCTGCAGCCATGAGCCCAAAGTCCTGATCCTGTGCCACGCTCCTGGTCCCTGTACGTGCCCTGCAGCACCGCTCGTCATCACCCTCGCCAAGCCGTTCGCGTGGCAGGAGCGCGACACGCGCGCTTGGCTTGCCTCGCTGTCACTTGATGTACTGCCCCATGAGGAGGGGGCCGGCTTCCTGGAAAACCCTTTGCGGTACGGCAGTACAGAGCTACAGCTGTGGCTCAGTCTGTGCACAGCCTGCTGCTGTTGGTAGCCGGCACGGTCGCTTGCTGTGCCCTTGCTTACAGTTGCTGTTGGCTGTTGGTGCTGTCCCTTCCTCCTGCTGCCGTGTACCTGTGGTGCTCCTGCTCCTGACGGCCATGCTGCCCCATGCTGCATGTTCCCTGCCCCTTGTCATGTCCCAAGGCATGCTCCCTGTCCCACCTGCGTCCAATGCAAACAAGGCACCTGGGCTTGGAGTTGGACTCGCCGCTGATCTTGGGTTTGAACTGCACCTCGCTGCTACTGCCGCACTGCAGGAACGGCATCCTCCTGTGCGATGTCGCCGCAGCGGTGACCGGTGTGCCCGTGCGCCGCGTGGCCGTCCCGCCCCGGGACGTGCGTGCGGCACGCGCCAACATCCTGCTGGCACTGGACCACTTGGGGCTGCTGGGGGATTTGGACGACGAGCAGCTGGTGCGCCCGCCTTGCCCAGGGCAGCAGCCGCTCAGACACTGTTTGTGCTGTGGCTGGCCAGAGCCAGAGCAGCTATCAGGCAGGGCTCCCATGCTTCATGTCGCGTTGTAGCTGGGGCGCCTTTTGTTGCCGTCCGCACGCTTTCTTCAGTTGTAGCTTGTGTGCCGTTGTGCCTGTCCACATGCTTCCTGTCAACCTTGATTCATGCCTTCCTGCACCACTGCGGGCTGGGAGGCAAGGAAGGGGGCAGGAGGAAGCCGTCTGTGTGGGGTCGCTGGCTGTGCCTGTTTTTGCTATTGTGATATCTGTGCTACACACGATGCTCTGGTTTGTAGGAACTTCTGATTGATGGGCTCCAGCAAGCAGATGAATCTGTGAAAACGCCGTGTTATTGTTATTACGGTATCGTACGACGACGCTCCATCACCAGCTTGAAAACCCACATTGTGCTCATGTCCCCACCCACCCACCCACCACAACACCGTTCCGTACGGCCTGCTGCCCCTGCCCTGCCCCTTCAGGCCGAGCTGCTGGCTGCACCAAGTGACCAGGAGCTGCAGCAGCGCGCACGCGCAACAGGTGTGAGCCCCAGCCGTGGCTACACCGGCCAGCTGAAGGCGCGTCAGATCAAAGTGGGGCTGGGGCTGATGGGCGAGGTGGAAAAGGTGCTGCAGGGCAGCCGGGACGCGATCTGGGGGCTGCTGAACCACGTGCGCGAGGTGTGCACAAGCAGGCAGCCGTTCCCGTTGGGTCCGGCCCCTGGGCATGACGGCCGGGCCGCGCTGCGGCTTGCGGACCGATCCTCATCCACGCCTGGTGTGGCTGGAGCTACTGGAGGTGTGTAGCGCACCTGGTGGTACCAACTGTTGTCGTTCAATCATCGAATCTTTGAATGTCGCTCATGGGCTGAGCTGCGGCTGGGTGCGGTGCCTGCAGCTGGTGTGCACGCATCATTGCATTGGTGGTTGGGCGCAACAGGTGGCTGGCACTCGTGTTGTGACAGCTGCCGGGCCGCAGCACCCAGTTTATGACCCTGTGGCCCCCGTGACCACCGCACCTGCTACACCATGACAAAAGTCATTGCATGGCCGAGTGTGGGTGTTATACTTGCGATGTGGATGCTGCCCGCACGCGCAGCTGCGTCTGTACGCGACCGCGGGCGCTCAACATCCGTCGGCCGCATACGGCAGCACGGGGCCGCCGCAGCCGCCAGCGATGGCGGTAGTGCTTCCATGACCCGCCAGGCGGGGCGTGGCAGCAACAGGGTGGGGGCCAGCACAGGCTACATCGGTGGGGGAGTGAATGGCAACGGAGAGGTGACGTTGCCTGAGGAGGAGCTGGGTCTGACAGGCATCCTGGGGTCAGGCGTTGGACCCCTGACCTACTCGGTGGGACCTCGGCCGCTGTCACCGGGCAGGTGAGCGGCTGGCCTATATAGATTTGTATTGTATATATATATGTATATATATATTGTATATTATATATACATATATATATTGTATATATATATATACGATGCCTGGACTCCCTGCGTGCGTCCTAACGTGGATGTGTCTGTGCTGTGCCTCTGCGCTCTATTCGGCCTCGGACTTTGCCAGCTCAAGCTCCGAACCCCAGAACCATGCAGAAACACGGATCAATACATTCCGTACACACAGGCGGCAGGAGCTCCTTGACGCAGCACGGCGTGACGCAGACGCCCGCGCGGCAGCAGAAGCCGCACGCGCCGCAGCGGCCACCGCCACGCTTGCTGGGCCTGGAGGCTCAGGTGGCTCCCCTGGGCGGGGCTCCTTATTCGCATCCCCACCACACAGCCCGCGCTCGCCGCTGCCCGCGTACGCAGTGCTGGCGCGGCCGGCGTGGCCCAACCCGCCGCTGCCGTACAGCTCTGTCGAGGTGTGTGGGGCACCTGCGAGATGTAGTGCTTGTGGCAAAAGCTTCAGGGGCCTGAGGACCCTTTCCCACCAAGCCTTTGAGGTTCTATGAGCTGTAGGCAGTACTGTCGTTCAGCAGCTTAAGAGGTCATATTTGTGTGTGTCATGTGTGTGTGTGTGTGTGAGATGACATGTCATGTTGATTTCTTGTCGAGCTTCCAAACTAATTCGTCTGTTTTCGCCAGTTTTGATCTGTGGTTACCATGCACAGTCACCATCAACTCCTGAAATCCTGTTCGCAGGTCGCATCCCTGGAGGGCTCCCTCATCCGCTGGCTGCTGGAGACGCGCGCCATCAGCCGGCAGCTGGCTGCCCAGGGCTTTGAGGCGCTGCTGGAGGCGCTGCCTGATGGCGTGTTCCTATGCTGGCTTGTGGGCCGCATAACTGGCAAGCCGCTGACAGGTGACTGGCTCCAAGTTTAAGATCAGGGTGTGCTTGAGCCGTGGGGCTTGATTTGTTACAGTGTTTCCCAACAGCAGCGCTGCAAATCCCTGAAGGGTGTGAGGCTTGGGGGTGAAGCTCTAGGTGGTGTGGTTGAGCTGGTGGGGGCCTCTGATGAATCAGTGTCTGAGCTCAGTGTCAGAAAAGATTGGAGGCACAGCGCGGGGTCTGCAGCTTTGCATGCAAGGCTTCTACTGTAGTCAGGTTTGGACTTGAGGCCGCTGGCAGGTGGGATTTGGGGAGTCCATTGCCAAGACTCAGGCATGCCACGCCATGGCACTATGCCAGTCCGGGTGACACGGCAACAAGTGTGTGCCCTGCTGGGCCCCTCGAGTGTGTAGCTGTGTACCCACATACTGACATACAGTACTGTACTCGGCCATGTGCGACCGCGTATAGCAGCATCTGTAGCCAGCTTTGCCCCGTGCGTCAGATGTGCCCATTGCCCCAACTCCATGCCTCGACCTTTGCCATGCAGGCGTCAACAAGCGGCCGCTGCATGAGGCGGCACGGCGCGCCAACCTACTACGTGCCATTGAGGCGCTGCGCGGTTTCGGGGGCATGAGCCGAAGGTGAGGGGCCTTGTCACGCTCTGTCATCGCTTACCTTGTGATCTGCTGCCTAGCGTGTTTTCCTGGCCTGGTGTACTCTGGTTCCCAACCCATAAGAAACAGCATGCCATCGAGCTGTACAAGCTGTAGTGCCTTGTAGGTGCTGTGCACATGCTCAGGTATGCCGTGTGCCGGGCGTTCATAGATGGACTATGAGTCCGGGCATGTCGTCATGTGTGTTCCTTCCATTTCGGATCCACGCATGCAGCCATGCACTACTCGTTTTTGCGTGACATCCATTCCCGTGCAAGCATACAAAGGTACATGCAGCTTCCCCCGGTGTACGCTGGCATGGATGTGAATGTGGTTATGGCCCTTCGCAACGTGCAGGTGGCTGTGCTATGAGGAGGCGCTGCTGGCGTGCGCGCGGCCAGCACTGACGGGGCTGCTGGAAGACTTGCACCGCCTGCACGACGGCGTGCCGCCTGCGCCCAGCGCACTCTCTGCAGGTGGCAAGCCGTACCTGCCATACCAGGGCGCGACGACGGTGGCGCAGGTGGCGCAGCATGCGCAGGTTTGTCATGCTGTAACCAATATAATCTATGTGTAATGCCGTATTGAACAATGCCTTATTGAATGGCTAGGAGACTCGCAGTGCCGTGCTCTTGGTTACTGTCATCTAATGGGACGTGGGGGGGAGGCGATCGGCCAGTACAGGTGGAAGGACATCAGCATGTAACATGAGTTACATACTGGAATACAGGAATCCCTGTATGAATCCTGAGCTAGGACCCCGTTTCAAACTGGCTTCTATGATCCATCTGCACCTGCACTTGGACCTGCAGGTGGCCCCTGAGCTGTTGTCACTCATGCGAGGCTCTGGTCAGCGTGCCCTGCTGGGCCCCTCGAGCCTCGCAGACCCGCCATCCCCGTCCCCATCGCCCGCCGCGGCGGCCGTTGCTGCAGCGCGGGGCGCGGCATCCGCACGCGAGCGCAGCGCGGTGCAGCAGGCCGCGCGGCAGCGGCCTGGCAGCGCGCCACGTCCTGCGCAAGGCACGCAGCCGTCTGGGGGCGCGCCACATGAAGCCGGGCTCTCTGCACGACTGGAGCGCGCCGCCGGCCCTGCCCCAGCCGCCCCTTCCGGCCCCGCCCCCGGCGGTAGCAACGTGCTGTGGTCCCCGACAGGCATCGCACGCGGGTTCGTGACCCCACAAAAGGCGCGGCTGCCGATGAATGCTGCCGCCGGTGGTGGGGGGCCTGACATGGAGCGCCAGATGGCTGCACGTGTGGCGTCAGCCCCACGCATGCGCCAGCCGGCCCTGGATGTCCCTGCTGCTGCGGCGGCCACGGACGGGCTCGACGCCTACCTCGCCCGACAGCGGAGCACAGCAGTGGCGGCTGGCTCAGCGGGGGCGGGGCTCCTCCCACAAGAGTTGGCAGCAGTGCTGCCGATGCTGCGGCTACAGGTCGAGGGCGCGGCGGAGGCGCAGCACATGGCGTTCCTGCGTGCCCAGCAGCAGCAGCTGGAACAGGGGCGGCTCGGCAGGGCTCAGCCACAGCTGCAGCCACAGCTGCAGCCACAGCCGATGGTGCAGAACACGGCGGTGGCCGGGGCAGCCGCACGCGGCGAGGAGGAGGATGTGCACCTGCTGGGTGAGCCATCTGTCCTGCTCAAGGTGACGTACTCACCCTAGCCGCTTAGGACGTGTGAGTGGGCAGGTCCACTTGGTGATCTGGACAAAGAGGGTGACGGAGCTGAAAAGATCGAAACAAACGGTGCTACGCAACTATATGAAGCGGCCCTATCTTCAATGCTTGGCTGAGCAGTCTGGGCTGGAGCATCAGGGGGAGGGGTTGGGTGCGAATGGAGATGTGTGCATGTCTGGAAATGTTCGCAGCCAGGAACCAGTCTGAGGCGTGAGGGGGCCGGTCGTCAAGGCATCATGCGCTTGCATGGCGCGCTGGCATCTGCCTATAGCGGATGATGCAGAGTATCTAGAAACAGCATGGGGAGGAGGCTACGTACATGATCCATCAAATACTGGTTGGTGAGGAGGCTCAAGTTTTGGGAGCCAGCAAGATGACAGGGTGAAGCAGGGTGTTACATGATGCCATGATTGATGCAACAGGTACAGCAGAGCAAGTGTCCCGCCTTCTCTGACGGCAACTGTACAGCCACTCGCTACTGCAGACCTAACCAACTGCTCCACCAAACCCTGACCAACTGTACCCATACTGATCGACCTCCAGTGCCGCTTACTGCAGCGGCACCGCGCACTCGCTCTCACCTCCTCAGAAACCTACATCGAGTCCCCTCCCATGCATCTAAACCACCCCATGCCCTGCACAGAAGCGCCTGGCAACAGGTTTGTGGGGTGGGTGTGGTGGGCGCGCGCCAATCTTGGGTGCATGGCCCTCCCGGCTTGCTGCCGGGACATGTGGCCTTTCAGGTCCTGTGCCCCTTGCGCCTATCAGCCATGAAGGGGTGCTTTTGGCCGGGCCCATGGGTTGCACACACCCACGGGCCCACCAGTGACAGATCCCTGTGCTTCCACTGATACCTGGCAGACACATGAATACAGCGCTGTACTGATCAGCGGCTCTATGGCAGGACGGCCGCAAGGGCCCTTACCCACAACCGCTTATGTCCTCGCCTGCTTCTCATTCCTTCCCTTGGGCCAGACCGTACTGCCAGCCGCCCACACCCAGCGGTACAGCGCAAGCCGTGGCATGTGGCTTGGAGCAAGCCACGCCCATGCATGCCACATGGGCAGTGTGCCCTCAGCTCCCCGGTCCCCAGCTCCCCCATGCGGCAGCCACTACCAAATGCTCATGTCTGGCTTGTAGGTGTAGGCAGGCACACAAGCAGCCACCGGGGCCAGCTGCAGCCCCAGCACTACCATTACTAGTATTTGCAGGCGTCTCACCCGTAGCACGCATGAGGCACTGACCACCACAAAGCAACTGCCACAGTTCAGCCAGCCCAAGGGACCTTGAAAGCCACAGCCCCAAGCAAGCAGACCCACATGTGCTTAGGCCATTCAGCTCCAACTTCACGCACACACCGTCTTGAAGCTGCATACCGCAGCCAGGTGAAACAGATAAAACTTGACGTCCCCCCGGCGCCACTACCGCCATCACTGCCCCGCATCAGTGTAGCATTCAACGCAAACAGCTGCTTATCTTCGAGCACACACGCCACCTGGGTGACTAGATGTGTGCGCTTATGCCATCCCTGTTTGTCCGATTTGTACAAGTCATGTCAGAAGATGCGCGTGCTTGCCCAACACTTGGAAGCAACCTGGCACCTGGGGGTGCTGCGCAACAAAGTTAGCAGCCCAACCCAAAGCAGCAAGCAAGCTTAAACTCACACCGCCCCCAAAGCATCGAGCACCACCGCTTAGGTCACATGCATAAAGCCATCCAGCACTCAAAGGACGTCAAAGCTCTGCCGCCACCCCTGCAGCTCCTTTCAGCACGTGCATGGCGCCCCAATC
>BDCZ01000162.1:44642-65926 GCA_001662365.1 Chlamydomonas applanata | reverse complement strand
CCCCAGCCCCCCCCCCCCCCCTCCCAGCCATCCAGCCATTCCCTAAATGTTTCCAATTCGGCTCCGTCACATCACCCATCCCTTGCCCACCCTATCAATTGCCCGCAGCTGCTCGCGCAGTGATGCAGCACCCATGCCATACAAACAGCTCGCCATTGTGGGATGCAAGCCGCTTTGGCCAACTACCAAAACGCCGCCAAAACGTCACCAAAACGAAATAGGGCCATCACCATGACTGGGTTCATCCTGCCTTGCCCTCCAGCCTGCCATGTCCACTTTTCAAATCCCTCTTTCATCCCTAACCGTGTGCGGATGTGGATCTGATCCTATCCCTTCAAGCTTCAGCCCCGTCCACATGCAGTACTCAACAATGCGTTGTAACACACACACACGCACACCAAAGCGCGAATTGCCCAACCACCTCTCCAGACCCATGCCATTGGGCCCAACTACAGGCCGTACAGTCCGGCGGTTAGGATTCACAGGGTCTCCAGAGCGGTGGTGGGCTGCAGCGCTGCAAGCTTGCAACACTGGGCTTGCCAGTGCTGGCGGTCCTGCGCTGAGCGGCCTCCTCACGCAAACACAAGGAGCTCGGAGAATTTTACTGCTGGTGCATCACTTGGATGACAAAGTGCTGCCCACCTTGCAGGCCCTGCATGCCCATGCCCCCATACCCACTGGCTAAAGGCTGGGACTGCGGCGGCAGCTGTAGCTGTGCAGATCCTTGGGCCAAGCCGCCCTTGCCACTCATCTCATTCAGCAGCACGCTCTGGCCATTGGCTACTGTCACACCAGCCGGCAGCTGCTGCATGCCATTGAAGGGGAAGCCCTGGCTGTTGACCTGGGCCCCCCCCAGGAGCATGGGCTGCTGCATACCGGGCTGTCCCAGCAGCTGCTGCATGCCAGGCTGCACGAGCATGCCAGGAGCCTGTGCCTGTGCCTGGGTCTGTGCCTGCAGCAGCAGCTGCGACTGCTGCTGCGCCTGTGCGGCCGCAGCATGCAGCTGCTGCATGGCCAAGTTGACCTGTGCCTGCTGCACCTGTGGTGGTTGCTGCATGTAGGCAAAGCTCTGGTGCTCGCCTGTGCCTTTTAGGATGATGACCTTTTGGGTCTGTGGCTGTGCCTGTGGCTGCAGCATCATAATGGGCATGCCATCCGAGGTCACCCCCACCTGCTGTGCGGTCATGCCAGTACCACCACCTGGCCCCACCAACAGTACCTGCCCTTGCTGAGGCAGCACCTGCCCCTGCGGCTGCTGCAGCACCTGCCCCTGCGGCTGGTGCATCAGGTGTAGCTGTGGTTGTGATTGTGGCTGCTGCTGCTGCGACTGCTGCTGCTGCTGCTGCAGCATGTGTAACTGTGGTTGCGTATGTGGCTGCTGCTGCTGCTGTTGCTGCGCATGTGCCTGCGCGGCCTGCACATTCTTCAACAGCTGCGCCTGCTGCCCCTGTGCTGCCAGCGCCTGCTGTGCCTGCTGTGCCTGCTGTGCCTGCTGTGCCTGCCGCTGCGCGTGCTGCGCGAGCAAGGCCTGCGTCTTGTGCTGCCGCTGCGCTTCCTGCTGCAGCAGCTGCTGGTGCGACAGCAGCGGCTTGGCTGGGGGCTGCGAGGGGCAGGGGGGCACGGGCAGATGTGGCAGGCCTGCTTCAGGGTGGCCACTCACAGCCCCCTGTGGCTGGTAGCCGCGTGACCCGGCCTCCCGCTCGCTTGAGGGGTGGTCCCCCCCTCGGGTGCCACACCGCATGCCCCCAGCCTTGCCACCGTCAACGCTGTGGCTGCCACTCGCCCCACGCACCAGCGGCCGGCTACTTGGATCCATGGGGGCGGACGGCGCGGTGCCGCGGCCGCCTCGGGTGGGGATGGTGATGGACGGGACGCCCTCGGCTAGGGATGCTAGCGCGGCACGGTGCACCGCGCTGTTGTACACGTTGCTGTGCGCGTGGCGATGGCTGTGGGTGAAGATGATGGGCACGTCAGGGGGCAGCTGGCTGAGATCCACAGGCTGCCCCTGCTCGTGCTTGGGCAGCGGCCCTGCGCCCCGCTGATGGCCCTGCCCGACACACATCGGCCCACTGACCTGAGACATGGCCAGGTGCTGCATGGGGGAGGAGGGCACTGTGCTGGCCCTGCGCCCGCCACCCTGTGGCTGGCTTACCCCTGCAAGGCTGCGCAGGCTGGCGTAGCGCTGCAGTGGGCTGCCTGGTGCGGTGGCAGGCTGCCGGCCCCCCTTCTCCTCTGCCGGACCCGGCTGCAACCCCCCTGTGTCCTCTGTGGCATCACGGCGACGCTTGCCGCTGGTGTCTGAGTCAGGCCTGCCAGGGGAGGTGGGCGTGGGGTTGATGCCGCCGGAGTTGCTGCCCAGCTGCTGCAGGGACATGACTGCAACCATCTCGGTGTCATCAAGCTCCATCTTGATGCAGCTCGGTTGTCCTGTGGCTGCAGTGCCCGCACCGCCCATGGACGCAGCTTGGTCCGGCAGCTGCCTTCCAGCAGCGTGGTTGGCAACGCCAGTGGGGCCATGCATCAGGGTTCCAGCATTGTTGGTGGCTGAGCCAAGCTCCCAACCAGCAATTAAGGCACCACGCTGGCCCCCTGAGGCTGCGGCGGCTGCTGCTGTGCCACTATTTGCCATGGTGACGGTCGCCCCGCCTGGTGCGACCAGCACACCGCAAGGCGCCAGCTGGCCGCCAGCTGGGGCCGCGCCAGCCTGCATGCCAAAGCTGAGGTTCAGGTCGTGCATCTGAGAAGACAGGAGCGAGGGGTTGCGGGGCATGTGCTGTGCGGTGCCGTTGGCCATGTTCACAGGGGACGGTGGAGCGCGGGCCGTGGCATGCTGTGGATTGGGGGACGTGAGGCCTGAGGGGAGGTTCATGCTGTCGCCGGCCTGGCTTGTGCGGTGCCGCTTTGCGGCTGGGTGCATGGCATCTGCCATGCGTCCTGCACCATCGGACGCCTGACGGAATGTCGGCCCCTCCCCGCTGCCTCCTCCGCCGCCGCCAACAGTCGCGTTGCCGTCCATGGTGGTGGTTGCGCTGCGCTGCAGGGGTGACAGAGCTGGCTGAGCCAGAGCGGGACCGCTGGGCCGGGTGCCAGGGGCTGAGGCCATTGCGGCCTGCAGCGCTGCGATGTTTGTGGCGCCAAGTCCTGATGCACCGCCGCTGTCTGACAGAGCACGCACACACACCTGAAGCTCACCCCCTGCCTGCTGCTCCCCAGCTGCTGGCGTGGGTTTCAAGTCAGAGGCAGTGATGGGCCGTACAGTGGATGGCGGCGGCGGCTGCCCCTCAGGGAACTGCAGGCTGCCCAGGGTCAGACCCCCAGTCATGAGGCCCAAGACTCCCCCAGGCAGCAGCTGCATCCCCATGGTGGCAGCTGGTGCCAGCTGGTCAGATATGCTGCCGGGAACAAGGGACAGCATATCCAGACCCAGCCCCCCTACACTGCCAGGCTGGGGCACGCCGCCCACGCTATCCAGTATGCCCACGCTGCTCGGCATACCTGCGCTGGTCAGGGTCATGGACCCGGGCGGGACCTGGGCCGCAAGGGGCGCTGCGAATGGGTGCACCGGCTCTGTCGTGCCCCCCATGCCGCCCATCTGGACCTCCCCTAGCCCTGACAGCTGAAGGCTCTGTGCCAGCACTGCCTGGGGTGATGGACCATTGAGGCCTGCATCCATGGCCCCAAGCTGGCCTGCCTGAGACCTCACCTGCGCCATCAACTCCTCAACCGTCACAACCACCCGGTCCCCAACCGCCCCTGCAGGGCCACCATCCCCGCTGCCGCTGGCCCGCGCGCGCGCACCCCGCCGGCTTTGATCCTCCTGCGCGCCCCAGCCGCCGCCGCCGCCGCCGTTCTGCTGCGCACCCAACCCATGCAGGTCCAATGCCGAGCTGCTTCCACTGAGCGAGTCATCCTCCTCTAGGCCACCCTCATCCTCCTCCTCACTGTCCACACGGCTCTTTCGGCGGGCCCGGCTGCGTGCAGCCTTGCTGGCTGCTGCGCCCCCGCCCCAGGGTGCCCGGCCGCCTGATCCACGGCGGTACTGCGGCCCAGGGTGTGGCAGGGGGGGGCCGTTGATGCCCAGCACCTCTGCAGCGGTCACCGCGGCGGCCTCCATCTGCTGCTGCACGTCCGGCGGCTGTGTGCTGACGTGGGCGGTCGGGCCCAGGCACTGCGTGACGGCATCGAGCGGCCCGTGCACGCGCCATACCTGTAGGGTGATCGGCACGGGGCAAGCCATTCAGTACATCACGTCGGGCGATGTAGGGGTGCCCTCCTCCACCTCGCCCAACCCCCCCCAAACCCACCCTCCCACTCCCCACACCACCCAACCACATTACCAGCACCACCACCAGCAAGAGCCCAGATGCCTGCGGCTGGTCAGGCCGCCCACAGCTGCGCGGCCTGTGTCAGGGGACCGCAGCAGCAAGCCATCCCTTCCTGCACCACAGCTTACCGCACAGCACGCGTCGAAGCACTCGGGTGGTGCAACGCCTGCCTTGATCCCCTGGACGTACAGCCACTGCAGCAACACAGGCCAGGGCACAGAGACACACGCTTGCATGCCTTTGATTGGCCACCTGGCTTCCACATGCAGGTGCATGGGCAGGAGCCTTGTCCAGCCCAGCCTAAGCCCACGGCAGTGCCATGCCCAGGCCAAGCAGCAAGGCAGCTGCAGCAATATGGCGGTGCCCATCGGCATTAAAAGCACCCAGCTGCCCACGCACCAGCATTCGGCCGCGCTGGTTGCCTGTCTTGGCCTTCATCGTGGCGTGGAAGTGGTTCTTGACAGAGTTGTCAGTCCTGTGCAGCAGTGGTTGCAGCCAGCCAGCAGTTGCTATGGGTGAGTCGCACCACGGTCAAACAAGACACAGGGCCTGAAATCAGCAACGGCAGGAACCCGATCTGCAAGCGCTGGGTTGTGTGGGTGGAGCTGGAGGGCCGGCACATGGTGCACTCATGTAGACACAGGGCAGGTGCTGCTGGAATGGCTGCACGCACCGCCCAGGCAGCAGCTTGGCGATGCGGCACCACTGGGTCTGTACGCGTGAATGCTCGCGGGACAAGGTGAACTCTTCGACTGCGGTCCAGCCACCCTTTTTGAGGTCTGCTGCCACCACGTTGCGCCAGTGCTCGCGGCACTGTTTTGTGGAGCGAGATGGCATCGACTCCCCAATCGCGCGCCATGCAGCCCTGCGGGGGGTCCGAAGCATGTGTGGAGGGAGAGGGCGCAGGCATGGTTTACACATTTCAGCATGGGTGTGCGCGAGCATGCTGAGATGCACGAGCGACATGCACGCACCAAGTATGAAGAGCATCCCCATGGGTGCCGCGCAGCATGCATGCGTGCAGCTCAGGCCAGGTGTGTGTGAGTCGGGGGTGCATGCCATTGCGACGATTCTGTAATACAACGTAGCAGCAAGTGCATCCATGGATGCTTGGTGCTGCATCCGCGGCTGGGCACGTGTCTGCCAAGACCATCCTCCGTTCTAAACGAGTAAATGCAAAAACCCCACTTGACAACCGCGGCGGTTGCCGCGGCGTGCATAGCGTTCCAGCTTCCATCTACACTGCCGTTGCGTGCATCGTGGAGCTGCGGCGTGCGGATGAACGTATGCTTTGGCCGATTTGGCCCCTTGAAGCACCCCAGCAGCACACGAACCTAGTCTCAGTGCCGTGTATGGAGATCAGCCGCGCCAACGTTTCCTCCTCCTCCTGTACACAAGATCACCGCGTGGATTTGGGGTTGAGGGACTCAGTTGTTTTCAGAAGTGCCTCTGGAGCACCGGACCTCGAGATTGCACGCCCTGATCCAGTGCTTACATTCAGCTTAGCAGCGCTGCGTGACTGCGTGGGGTTGTTTTGGATGTTTTTGATAGTGACTGGCGTGTCACAGGCCAGGGGGCGCAGCACGCACCTGGGTCCAGTGGTGCTTGGTCCGCTTTGTAAAATGTTTGCCCGAGGCGTCGCTGTCATCCAGGCCACCACCCAAGTGAACCTGAGGCTCTCCTAGGCTGCCATCAGCATTCCCGTAGTAGTCGATCATCAGACTAAAAGCCACAGTGGCTGGTCCACGCTAGTGCTGAGTTCGGTCACATCCTGCGCCAAAACATTCAGCTGCTGCTTAGTGCGGAGCTCCGTGTTATAAAAATATTTGTTGTCAAGCTTGTGCCTGAGCTTGGACGGGGCACAATTTGCAGCACCGTGCCGGGTTCGTGCCCGCTGTGAAGAACCTCAACACTAATGGATTGGGCTTCGAAAATCAATGTTCATAATTTGGTTGCTGCTCTGCCACAGCAGTGTGGCGTGCCTTTCCAAACCGTCCTGCCGGCAGGACAGCTTCCCAGCCATCCTCATTCCCAGTGATCCCACAGGCGGGCTGAACCTCGAATCGGGAAGTTTGGCAGCTCTCAAGCCATTCATATTTAATGCTGCCTTCACGGAGGTTGCGATGTCCGTTGGGTTTGCGTAGAAAAGGCCCATGCCTGGCTCAGCAAGGTCTTGAAGGTGGGCTCTGAGGCTGCAACCAGATCCACATACCATCTGGGATGGGTCTGTGACTCTGTGTGCGGGCCTTTGTCTTGACTACTTCACCCATGATTTACAGCAGCCGTGGCTGTTGTTTGAGAAGGCTGCTGCACTGCTGCCTGGGAGTGTTTACCGGCGCTCCTGGTCAAGCCAAGGCACTGGACGCCATCTGGATAGGCGACAATGTGTTGCTGTTATCTCATGGCAAGGCCAGCTGCCGCATGTTCATGCAAGTGCAACTGTCAGCCCTGCCGCTCGTTCACACCACGAAGACAGGATGCGTGTCATTGGGTGCAGTGTTAAGACTGCCTGTTTGACTGCGGTGCTCGGTGCTCCCATTCAGCTCACACGAGGCACTGCTGTGATGTGTGTCACGCTTGAAGTGGAGCTGGTGCTCACCTCCATGCCGTTCGCATTCCTTCACCCTTGAACTTCAAGTTGAAGTGCCCATGGCTGGTGCACCCTAGTGCTGGGCCTCTGTCATCTTAGCGTTGGCGCCTGCTTGTGCATTTCTGCCTCGTGCTAGTGGAGCAGCCTGCAGGGCCACCATGTGAAGTGCTTGGTGCACCACTGCAGATCTACAAGCCTCTCATGCTAGTTCGGGTGATCCATGCAGGCTTTCTGTGCACAATCAAGTTGCACAAGTTGGCAAAGAATGGTTCTTACACATCAAGGTTACCAATCCCTCAGTAGACCATAATGAAATGGCATATGCACGGCCAGCAACACCCCAATCTGTCACTGCCATGTATGCAGTTATGCACATGCATTTGAACCTCTTGCCTTCAGCGTTATGCGTGCCTGCCTTCAACCAACCAGGCAGGAAATACGGTATGCCGATCTACATCTAGTATGCCGAATGTACCCTGTCCCTATCCTAGTGCTGACGGGACAGTCCCCTGTCCATGCAATTCAACGTTTGTTATGATGGCAGATGCCCAGCAGACCCAGCAGGGAATGAGCCGTTTTGGCTGAGCAGCCCCTCTGATCGCATGGCCGCATTGTGGCTTTTGCTTGCGCTGCTGCGTGCATTGCTGCTGTGCATCAGCGCATGCGTGCTTGCAAGCACTGTCCCCGTTTTGCCCTCCGCTCTGTTCAGCCACAACTGCTTGCACTGCGTGGCCCCAGACGCTGGTGACAGCACTCCAGTTCTGACTTAAGCACTTGGCACTTGCGCTGACTGATTTAAAAGCTGGCAACGCCATACACAGGCCCACGGATGCGTCGCGCCAGCTGCAAGTCCTTGGGCACTGCGCAGCAACACATGAGAGCCACACCGCCCCCATTCGTCAGTTCAGGGAGTGGTATGAACAGCATGACCGCCTGTCCCAAGGCGTGCACACATGATCCGGTATGGCTCAGGCTCCAATGCTTAGCCCAAGCTGCCTCCTGGATCGTCAGGGTCAAGACCCAGCTGTCTGCAGCACTCACTGATTGTCACACGCTTGGCGTGGATTGCGCACAGGTTGCAGTCCTCAAACAAGTGCACCATGAAGTCCTCAGTGGCCTGTGATACGAAAGCATCAGGCATGCGAGCAAGCCACAGGTTGCACACGCAACGCCGCAAGCTGGCTTGCATATCCAAGACGTGCGAGATGTGAGACATGCACTTGCACCGTTGGTTGGGATCATCAGTACACATTTATGAAATGGAAGGCACAGGTGGCGATGCCTTCCTGTGGTGGACACCATATTCAGACGGCATTCAGGCTCTGGCATGCAGGCATACCCGTGAAATGCCATCTGAAACGCTGTCTCACTAACATGCAAGCTGCTAAGCTATGCTCACACCTCCTGCAGTGCAAGCAGGGACTCAGCCGTCCAGCGGAACGGCTCCGGGCTTAAGGAGTTGCTGATCTCACGCACCTACAGCAGCACAAAAGCAAAGAGGCAAATGCACCTGGTGGTTGCAGCAGTGCAAGCATGTGCTTGGGCTGATGGCGTGGGTCACTGCCAATCCTGACCTCCCAGCCCCATCCACAGCACACACCCGCAGCAGCCCAGATGTCCCCCACAACACTGTGTCCAGAACGCGCAGTGCAGGCTGTATCGTGTATGTTTGTTGGCTGCACTGACGCACCAGCCGGGCGAAGGGCAGCTTCCTGATCAGCAGGTCTGTTGACTTCTGGTACTTGCGGATCTCGCGCAACGCCACTGTCCCCGGCCTGTAGCGGTGCTTCTTCACGCCTGTGTGTGTGTTTCAGGGGTCAGGGGTCAGGGGTCATTGGTATCAGGGGTCAGGGGTCTCACGTATCCTATGTTCCCTGTCACTGTTCCTCTCTCATCCATACCGAACGTCGAGTAGGGTCATGCCATGCAAGTCAAGGATTGCACGTGGCATGCGCATTTCCAAGAGCTGGATGCAACCTTTCTGGCCAGGTGCTTGCTGGACAACCCATGCGCTGGGCTTCAACAGGTCCGCCATGCAGCGCTCGCGCCGCACTCTGCATGGGAATGAGCCACAGCGCACCTGTTGGCCTCGGTACCGATGCCTTGGCTGGCGACTTGGCTGGTGATTTGGCTGGCGATTTGGCTTTCCCCTTCCGGTTGGGCGTGCGAACAGGGGTTCCATGGCGCACTTGAGGGGCAGCCACCACCTTCTTTTTTGGAGTGCCCTGCTTGCATCAAGATGATCGTGATTGGGAAGTCGCGTGAGTTTGTCCTGCGCTTTGGTGCCAAAAGTGCTTGACCAGTCAAATGGTGTTCCCATCGCTCACCCCCGTCTTGGCCTTGGTACGGGCCATTTGATGCGGTCTGGTTTTATGTGTCAAAGTCTGGCGTCAGCGTAGATTGAGAAAAGTCAGGACAGCTCTAGATGACGTGCATCTTTACGTCATGTATACATGTATGTCTGAACATCGCTTGTTCAATGGGCCTCGTCAATTGACCAACATTTGAACTTGGAGGCAACAGGTGCACAACAGCTGCGGATTCCTGTGCTAGCACCAAGTTCTTCACGAAGCACCTGGGCCTGGATGAGCCAAAACCAACAAAAATGATCGAACTTGTGTGACCCATGTTGAGGTACCTGGTTGTGTGGCTGCTCATGGTCCATAGTGAAGAATTCCTGAAATTCCCAACAATTCCAATCGCTCTGAATCTGCCGCTGTGCAGGTCCATGCAGGGCAGGCAGGCTACATGGGTCACGTGTGTGCACGTGGCTGGTGCATGGATGCATGCCGGTCTGAAAATCTGGCACGTCCTGGGGCAACAAAGATGTGTTCGCTGGTGTGCCTCCAACCACACTCTGCACCAGCTGAAGCGGTGTTCGAACCTGAAACCTGAAACCTGAAAGTGGACTGTAAAGTGGAGTGACTCAAGTCGGATGGGCATGGCACTCTGTTCAAGGTTTTGTGGTTGTCTGCATGTACAGCAAGATTTAAACGGCAAGCAGATGAATCTGTGAAACACCGTTAGTATTACAGCAAGATTTCAGGCGAGATAGAGCTTTCGTTACATTGTGTGTTTCAGCAACTTTTCATGCAAAGAACAAGATCATGCCGCGCCATGCGATTGGTCCCACATTATCATATTTAGCACACATAAACACCGTCACACTGTGTGACTTGCCCTTGCCCCAGATGCGCTCCCACCAGGACATAGAAAGAGCCTGGCTGATGCTCTCAAGCCCATCGGCCATCATGTGCCTGCCTGCGCCCTCCTCCCTCCCTAGGCCGGACAAGCCACTCTGAATGCCATCACCAACGTGCATGCCAGCATCTTCGATACTGGAAGAGAGCTTGGTCGCGCTGTAGCATATGGCAAGAGCCGCCGGTATGCCCCCAAAGTACGGGGCGGCCAGCTTCCCAGCAGCACGCAGTTTGCTCATGATACCTGAACAAACATCAAACATGGGCCTGTGTGACCGATGATGCAGTCGATGCTCATCAATTGGGGGGTGCTGATGCTGGTGCTGGGTAGTGTGGCATGCATTTGCTGTCAAAGGCTGGCAACCCATACCATTGTGCATCCATGCCGGTGGCGCATGCTGCCATACCCCACCTGCCAAGCGACTAGAGGACTGGGTCAAGCTTGAGGGTTAACTTCTCGGACACATGTTGCGACCACCTTGTGCCAACAAAGCAAGAGGAAGCGAAAAACCAGCGTTGCTAAGCCTGCTACACAAAAACATTGCGTGACATCGCGGTAATACAGTTTAGCGTGATATCACGCAATGCAATGGCCCCTAATGTGCGGGACGCCGCGAATTTGGCATTCTGGTTCTTCTGTTGATCACACAGCCGTCATACAACCGTTGACGAACAATAGGGTAAGCGCCATTTGGTAGCGCCTACGACGTACATTTGAATGCTGCGTGCGTGTGCTTGGCCAGCTTCACGCTTCTGTGCAAAGCCCGTGTTAATCTGCAGGAGGCCATTATTGAAAAAGCTGCATCAGCGTGCTGTGCCTGCCAGGGCACTAGAAATGGTGGAAGGCATGAAAGGGGATGGGGCACTGTGGATTACATGCCTCTGCATGGGAGTCGGGGCATACGGCGCCGGTACGTGATTGCCTGCAGTATTGCGCATCTGTTGGCACAGTGCTTCCAAGGTTTTGGTTACCTCCACTTGCAGAACCACAAGTACAATTGTGACTTTGTGCCGAGCGTGCCGCCGCGGGTCGCCTCGTGTGTGCGCAGGCGCGCTTGCGCTGTTCAGCCGAGGCCAGGCTGCATCACGTGTACCACCTGCCATGGCCGCTGGGCTCATGCTCGGCGCCGGATTGTGCGTGATCCTTCCTGAAGGCTTCTTCTCTCTAGCAGAGGCGCAGGCAAGGAGGGCTGGTGGCGGCTGCGGGGGGCCATACAAGCTCTTGTGCTTCACTGCCCCTGTGGACGCTGGGTGGTGGCATGGGGCGGCCCCTTGATGCTGTCCACTGCCAGTCCTCCCCATCGTATGTCCACCATGCAGCTAGTATGTATACATACATGTGAAAAATTGTAATTATTACTGACACCCACAGCATGCGAGATTTTACTGCCGGGATTCCATCCAAGGGATGATGCCCATGGATGATCCCTGGCTGTACGCCTGCTGTACTGCCTGCAGGAGTCCTTAAGCGAGGGTCAACGGCTGCCTGAGTGGTCAGCAGCCGCTGCACTGCTGCTCGGCTTTCTGGGCATGGTGGGCCTAGAGGCCGTATCAGAGGCTAACTGGGGGCCGCATGGCGTCGGCCCGCATGGGCCCGACGTCAAGGGCAGCACTGGGGGAGCAGCCGAGGGTGGTGGAGATGTGCCTGGCCGGCCAAACGGCTGCTATGCACCAGAGCATGTGCTACTTACAGGTCACCAACATGGATCATCTGGAGGGGCCCAGCATGGCTCGCGCATGGCAGCTGCACAGCAGGTCCTCGCAGGCCTCATCTTTCACTCAGGTGCGGCAGTACCGGCAGTACAGCCAAAGCTAAGTAAAAACCTGTACGACGTGTACGTATCTGATGTGAGCTGCAGACTGCGCTCGTTCCTGCGGCGCATGGCACGCCATGCTCCCTGTGCACGCTGGGTTGGTTTGTCACACAAAATGTTCCAGCACCGGGGCGCAGCACCTGCAGCTGCTGCACACCACACATGCACGCCCATGCCCTTTTGATACTTTGGCCCCTTTGGTAGCGCCACTGCCCCTGCCTCTACGCTCGTGCGCGTTGCCGCAGCGGCGGACGGACTTGCTGTTGGCGCAGCAGCAGTGGCTGGGGAGGTGTCTGTATCACTCACTGTAGGTGCAGCCATCATGCTGCACAAGCTGCCGGTGGCCCTCAGCCTGGGGACATTCCTAAGGAACTCAGCACTCACACAGCAGCAGGGGCACACAGGTGCGCAGATGATGGGGGTCTCCAGGCCGCTGCCTGCAGACAGTCAGATGTGGGCTTGGTCCCCGTCTCGATCCCCAAGCCCAACCACTGTTATGAATATATTCGCTGCCTACCCAGCTGTATATGTTCAGATGTGTCAGCTGTATATGCTTGCTGCCTACTTAGCCCACGATCATCCATGCAGCATGCATGCCGCGGTGCTGACAGGCACGCATTGCTGTAGCTGGATGCCTGCTGGGCCACACTTGCTGGATCTCGTCAAACCCGCACGTGGCACACCGCAGGCGTTGCCGCGTTCTCATTGGCTGCGCCACTGGCTGCATTGGCGGTGTTTTACATACTGGGGCCATGGGCGCGCAGCTATGGTGGCCAGGTGAGCTGTGATGGCTGCACACACAGGACACCATTTCAAACAGCAAGTTGCGAAGCAACGCACCATCTACTCTTGTGACTGTTGTTGCTTGTGGTAGTTTTGCATGGGCATCGCCAGCCCCTGCAAGGTGTGGATCGGGCTGTGGGCTGTCACAATGCCGGCGATTAGAAAGTTTCTTTGTGTGCAACTCGTACTGCCCTTGCCTGATGTCGTGATGTGCGATTGGCTAATGCTGAGTTGCTTGCCCATGCGATGGGCTGTTGGCTGGGCCCCTGCAGGGCGTTGCGCTGTGCCTGCTGGCATCTGCTGGCAGTGTGCTATACGCAGCAGTGGTGCACATCCTGCCGACCGCCGGGCACGGGCCCAGGGCACGGGGCACACTCGCTGTGTCTGCGCTCGTGCCGCTACTCATCAGCGCAGCCCTGCCAGAGTGACCGCCATCACCAAGTTTGATGGTCACCTGCGGCCAGCACATGTCATGACTGACGCACTGACTGACTCCTCCTCAGTGGCCTGGATTCGCCGCTGAGCTCTGTGGGATGTCATCATGGCTGCGCGGGTGACGCGGTGCATGGCCGGCCAATGAAGACCGACACACGTCCCTTGCATGTGAAGATGGGTGCATGGCCCCTGTGCAGTTCATTACTCGACACATGACAGAGAGACCTGAGCTCCTGGGCTGCTGCTATGAGCTTTCGTTCCAGTGTGTGTCCTGCTACTATCGTACTGCCATGCCTGCCATGGAACATGCCAGGCTCGGTTCTTAGACGTCGAATGGAGAGCTATCTGTTGTTTTAACATCACAGATGTCGGAGCAATGGGAGCATAGTCGCACGTGCAAGGTACACAGTATCGTGTATGTACTGCGATGTACTGCTATTGGTTTGGTTCACCGGGTTTTGGGAGCCTTTCTTGTTGGGTTAAAATCTGGCTATGCGCGGTGCACCACGGGATGCTTGATTCCGAGTAATCTCAAACTGGAGCTGCCAGGAAGGTGGTGTGAGGTCTACACGAGGTCACCTCGAGGAAAATTTGGGATAAGTGTGCGGTGAAGCAACGTGGTCACAGGACGCTAAACGGGAGCACCATGGGCCACTCCCAACATTCTGCGCTGAATGCAAGCATTCAATTGGACCACCAAAGAACGTACGCCAGCATCAAAAGTCCATCCCTACGCACCACAAGTGCAAGGCGGAAAGGAACGTATGGCGGTAGCAGAGAGCATCGCTATGCCTTTCCATGGAGGAGGCCCCTTCACGGATGTGGAGCTGGGACCGCAGCGAGGCTCGTCAGAGCCCGAGCTGAAAAGCCGAATTTCGTCCTCCCTGCGTGGCCTGCGCGTGACGTTCAAGGTGGGCTTTGCAGCCTGGCTGCTACAGTTGGTGCTGCTGTGTGATGACCCAGCAGTATGGACCCGCCGCTTGGAACACCGCTCACGTGCTGCCAATCATAGGGGCTGCACACCGGCTCTACTCCACTGGTCCCGCTCGCCCACCTACCTTAACCATGTGGCTGCTGCCCCTTGTGTTGAAGCTGCTGGACGTACCGCTCATGGTCGACTTGTACTGCTGTGCGTGCAGGCTGTCACACACACTGTGGACAGCAGCGTGGAGAAGGGCATCAAGCTGAAGCTGCTGAATGACGTGTCTGGCTACCTGGAGCCCTCCCAGGTGCGCAGACTGAACACGTCGTATTGTGCTTGATGATGTATCATTGCCATTACACGCTGTGTTATTATTATTATTATGCATCATTGCCCGTCACACTCATCTCCAGTGACAGGTGCCGGCAAGGGTCAGGTGGCTTCCATTCGTATCCTCACAGATGCAGGCGCCACGTTGAGTGATCCTGTGAACTGCGTGGGTCCTGCCGTATGCACCTGACATCCATCACAGCGTGCAAACCAACCCTCAAACGCCTGCCTTACCATTCGCAGATGACTGCTCTCATGGGCCCTTCCGGCAGGTGAGGGGACCAACTGATACGTACTGCTGGCCCGTAGTACAGTACGCAGTACAGGGCATACCTCTTGCAGTGCCCATGCACATTACACCCGTCAGAACCCCGGACATATCCCACACTGCCTGCCCTGAGCGCTGGCCTCACCTACCCCGTCCCCCACCTCTCGCACTCCCCCAGTCCACCCATCCACCCACACACACACACACGCACACAACTGTTCCCAACATACGCGCACACTTCCAGCCCCCCGCTCGCTCTCACAGAACTATTCCCATTCATGCCCTGCTGCTCCTCCTCCCGGCAGTGGCAAGACCACCCTTCTGGACGTGCTAGCCGGCCGCAAGACCACTGGCAAGACAGAGGGCGACGTGCGGTTTGGGGGCGTGCGTGCATCCCCCGCCTTTCTGCGCCGCCACACGGTAATTGGGTGGAGGAGGCACACCCGCACGTCACACAGTACGAGCACGCCCGCTGCTGTCCTGCGTCGGGGAACAGAGTCTGATGCAGTTACAGCATAACCGTTCGGCAACACAGCCATGGGGACCCAGCTAAACCCACACTCACACTCTGAACACTTGCACTCTGAACATGAAATCTTCATCTGGGCCCCAGCCATCTTACCTGATGGCACGAAGGCACTGATCTTGCTGTTGAGATGAGCGTTCAAGTGTGATTGGCACCAACCGGATCTGGCCCTAATGGCATGATGGTGCGTGGTGTGATGCGCAGGGCTACGTGGAGCAGTTTGATTCGCTGGTGCCCACCCTGACTGTGACTGAGATGCTCATGTACACGGCGGAGGTGAGTGGACCACGCTGTCACTGCTGCTGCCTGCTGCCTGCTGCCTGCTGCCTGCTGCCTGCTGCCTGCTGCCTGCTGCCTGCTGCCTGCTGCCTGCTGCCTGCTGCCTGCTGCCTGCTGCCTGCTGCTGCTGCTGCTTGCGCAGTGCACGCACATACACGCTGCCTGCAAAACACAGCGCAGTCCAGTGCAGTACAGTACAGTACAGTCCAGTACAGTACAGTACAGTACAGTACAGTACAGTACAGTACAGTCTGGTCGTTGATGACTTGTGTGGCGTCCTTGCACGCAGCTGCCTGCCTGGTCCCTCCTGCCCCTGCCCCAACCCCAACCCCCCCACACCCGGCCCCCCCACAATGCACTCTCATCCAAGAAATGCACATGCACACGTTCCGGCCGCAGCTCAAGCGGCCGCGAACCGAGCCGCGATCTGGCAAGGCTGCAGCCGTGTCCCGCCTGATCTCCACACTGGGGCTGGAGCAGTGCAAGGATGTGGCGTGTGGCGACCCCTTGACCAAGGGCATCTCTGGTGGTCAGGCCAAGGTGAGCCACTCTCAGCTTGTATCGATGCCATTACCTCTGCGCTGTATATGAATGTACGAAGCCAGTCTGGATTGACGCCTTGTTGTTGTTGCTGCCTTAGGTTGTCCGCTGGGTTGCTGGTGTTGGTCTACGGTTGGTTTACTTTGCCTGGATCCATGTGGGGGTCAGTGGCGAACCGTTCGTATCCCTACTCACTGCCTGTCTACTGCTGTCTATGAAGTACTGCCGTGCCGCTGCTGGCTGAGGGGCTCACCTGACCTCAAACACGCCCCTCCCTCCCTTCACTCCCCAATCCCCCACCCCCACCCCCAACCGCTGCAGCGCACCAACATTGCAATCGCTCTGGTGTCAGACCCACGGGTGCTCTTTCTAGATGAGCCCACCTCCGGCCTCGACTCCTATTCAGCCACTGAAGTAATGCGGCTGGTGGCGCGGCTGGCCCACGACAGCGGCACCACAGTGGTCGCCACCATCCACTCACCCACTGCCACCACCTTTGCGCTCTTTGATTCCGTGCTCATGCTCGTGCGCGGCTCAGTCGTGTACTTTGGGCAGCAGGGTGAGTGCATTGAAGGATGAGCCGGTCTACATACGGCCCCAACCCTGCCTCCTGCCGCTCTCCCTTGTGTGTATATTAAGTATCATGATATGAGATGGGCTGCGTACGGGCTGCTGAGGCTGTGCCCCTTGCATGCTAGACTGCAAGCTGCGTGTTGCTGTGGGTTTGCATACCGACAGCTTGAGGGCAGTGCATGGCTGTTGATGCCAGGCTGCAGTGCTGCACCCCCCCACCCCACCCCACGCGCCCCACCCCACGCACCCCACCCCGGCTACCACCACACGTGTGTACGTTTTGCCGTGCCGTGCGGTGTCGTGCCATGCAGGCGAGAGCGCGCTCGCGTTTGCGGCTCAGCACTGGGCGCAGGGCTCCAACACAGAAGCCGCGCGCGCCCTGCTGCGCGCGGCCAGCGGCCCCGAGGGAGATGCTGTACAGGGCGCTGGTTTCGGAGCAGGCCGGGCCCAGGACGGTGGCAGTGTTGCTGAGATGCTGGTTGAGCTCGTCACTGAAGCGGACCGGGCGGGCCGGGCCGCTGACCTGGCATCAGCCTACGCAGGTTCCTCACTCAAACGTGAAAATGACGCCACCCTCGACGTGTACCTCAGCTCGTACATTGCGGCAGCAGCAGCCGCTGCGGCTGGGGCCCAGTCCAAGCCCTGCCGTGTCTGTACTGCCACCTCCGCCCTCTTTGGCCTCGGCCGTACCTCCCCACATGGCAAGGCCCTGCTGCCCCCTGCTGCTGGCACTGGCGGCTCCACGGTTTCGGATGCCGTACCGCCTGTCGCGTCTGACGTGGAGGCCGGCAGTAGCATCAGCGACTCCGGCAGTAGCAGGCGCGGCAGCGACAGCGCTACTGCCGCCACCGCCAAGGCCGCTGCAGCGGACATGTCTGCTGGTGTTGTGAAGGGCCAGGTGACACAGCTCGGGGTTGCTGAGTCTGAGATGGATGCAGATACAGCTGCTGCACTGGCCACCCGCTCCTCCACTGCCACACCCTGGTGGTGGGGCCTGGGTGTACTGATGCGGTACCGCACCCTGCGCAACTACCGTGACCCGGCGTGGCTGGGGCCCCGCCTAGCAGACAAAATCATCTTCTCACTCATCATTCTCACGCTGTACTTTGGCATCGGCGACCAGTTTGACCAGGTGTGGAGGGCAGTACACTGCATGTACTGCCATGCCCTACGGCTTGCTGCAGTGTGCTTGACTCCAGCCGCACACCTCCTTCCTCCTCCCCGCACGTGCACTGCGCCCGCCCCACACCCGCCTGTCTGGACTTGCAGTGCCCAGTTTGCACACGCGTTTGCTGCTCACAAATGCTGCGCATCCTCGTGTGAAAACCAGCCACTGCTGCACCACGCATCCATCCTGCAACCGCTCTGTCCATTGGCTGGCATGCGCAGAGCAACCTGGTGAACCTGGGCGCATCACTCTTCATGTGGGCCACACTGCCCGCGTACGGCGCCGTCGCATACGTGCCCGCCATCGTGCTCGAGCGCCGCCTGTTTGTGCGCGAGCGCGCGGACGGGCTGTACCACGTGGCCACGTACCTGCTGGCCAAGGTGTGCGTACCGCACTGTATGTACTTTATCAGTACTTTATGTATTTTACGTACCCTACTTTTAGGCCGTTTGCGGCAGCCCGCCGCAATGTGTGCGGCATGTGTGCATGACAGGCGCTGGCTGGTAGCTGCCCGCCATCTCACAGTGTGCACACATTCCACAGATCCACACGCACGTGGCTGCTGTACCGCTGTACCTGTACCGCTTCTCACTGCCCTCGTCAACCGCCAACCGCCATAACCGACTCTCTCAACCACAGATCCTGGAGGAGCTGGTGGTGGCTGTGATCGTGTCTGCCGTCTTTGCCGCGTACGTTTTTCATGGCGTGCAGTACCAGGGCTCTTTTGGGCTCTTCTGGGTTGTCTATGTGCTTACACTCGCCATCGGCATCAGTGAGTGTTGGCTCAAGAGAGATGCATGCCTTGTCCTTGCGTGGTCCGTCCAGCCGCCGGGCACTAACCTGCCTCCCTGTATAGCCCTGGCTGTACAGCCCTTCGTGTACTGCCCTTGCTGTACAGCCCCTGTACCACCTGTCACTGACGCGTCTCCCTGCCTCGCACATGTACCGCCCTAACCGCCCTGTACTGCCCTCGCTGTACCGCCCCTGTAGTGCTTGGCTACTTCATCGCGGCGCTGTCCCCCTCCATGGACGTGGCGAACGCCGCACTACCTGCCTATGTGACCACACTGCTGTTCTTTGCGGGCCAGCTCATCGTATACGATGCCATTCCCAAGTACTGGACATGGTACAGCCGCATCGACTTCCTGCGGTACGCATGGGGCGCCCTCATGCGCAACCAGTTCAGGGGCCATGAGCATGAGCCGTTCACGTCCGATGGCGCGACCCTGATCGAGTACTATGGGCTGAGTGACGTGAATGAGTGGGAGTATGTGGGCTACCTGGTGGTGTTCTTCTTTGCGTTTGCCAGCTTTGCGTACCTCGCACTGTCCTTCATCCACCACCAGAAGCGCTGAGCTGCACGCCGACTGCTCTGTCTGCTCAGCTGTATCTGAGCTTTAGCTGCCTTGCAAGAGGCATTGCATCTGTTTGTAATGTATATATGCTGGTGGAGTGCCGACTGTGGGCTGGCAATGGGGGCTGCTGTGTGTCCTCTGTGAACCACTGTGCGGATCTTGGCATTGGGGGCTGCTGTGTTGCGAGGTCACAAGCGTTTGGTGGCATCATCAGCAGGTATGATGTGACTGCTGCTGTGCCTGCCGAGGCCCTACTCGTCTGTTGCGTTGGCCAGGTTGATACGGTGTGGAGCTGGGACCTGGCATTGTTAGTGCCCAGCTGCATAGGCTGGCCTGGTGTCCATCAGCTTGCTTGGTGCGTGGTTGATTGGTGCATGTTGAGGTGGCGTATGATGGGTGCAGGACTCCTGGTTGCATTTGGGTGTGCACCTCAATACGCTGCCGTGGATAGCTTGTGTAGGGAATGGCAAAATAATAATAATAATATTAATAATAATAACACGGCGTATCACAGATGTGTCAGCATGCCGGAGCCTGACAGTCGATATCTAAACACAAGCACTAGAGGACCAAGCCAGCCTGAAATACCGGGAGCCGCCCCACTACAGCACCCAATGGCAAAAGAGGTGCAGAAAACTCAAATAACATTGAAGAAGCACGTTGCGATCTGTTCAGTGGACTGCTTTAGTTGATTGCTACCTGGCCTCAACTACTCATCAGTGGCTGCTGTGATGCTTGACAGAAGATTGGAAGGTACACCCAGCAGAATTGCTATATTTGCTTGAATACTGCGCATACATGTGGTTGCAGCAGGGCAGGCATCGTGTAGCAGCATGCCATGCACATGCATGCAGATTGCGCACATCTTAGAACAAATGTATGTACAAAACTGTCAAAACCTGTTGGATGACGATGTGCAGTGCTGTATCTAGATTTTGTGCATCGGGGCACGCACGCATGTAACCAATACAAGGGCTCGCTCCCTGACATCCACATCAGCGGCAGGTGGCTGCTGCAACATGTCACTGACATCATTATGAAGTGAGCATGACACATACAGCCGGGTTGCAATAGCCACGGGTTTGTTTAGAAAGTCATCATCAGGTGTTGCATCATGATGAGGGATCTGAGCATGATCTGTTAGGATACCAGCTGCGCTAGATTAGCCTCTTCCCTAGCTGTTCCCTAACTTGTCAGGCGCACGTCATGATGGTGTGAGCAATGAGATACAAGATGTTTATCATCACATCATCGGATCTTGCATAGGAGATGTGCAAGCTTGGACCTCTACACCATCCATGAACCATGTGGCCACGCACACGCACGTCATACTCATCATCACTCTTGCTCTCATTCACATGCCATGCACCTCCCCTCCTCAAAGCATCACGTCCCCGTGATTATTCACTCAGACAAGCAACTCTCCCTCCAATCTCAACCTTGTACACCAGCGCAAGTGCAAGTGCTGCCGAGGTAGGTGATGAGGCAAGGCATCGCCTACTTATAATCACATTTGGGAGCCTAGGGCCTGCTGATGCGTGAGCAGCAGCCCACCTATGCAAGCTGATCATTTGCGCTGTGCCGCTGGGCCGCTCGCTACGTGGGGTCGCGGTATATATTAGCATTCACCATCTGCTGCTGGTTTACCCTCCATCCCGCCTGCATACCATGTATGGAATATTGGCAACAGTATTGCCAACCCGCGGGAAGACGCAAACAACGCCTGCGCGCAATGTCACTAAGGAATGGGGCGACGACGCATGCAATGCTCGCACGCAGGATTTGCCTGCTGCGCTGCTTGCTGCAAGATGGGGAACATCATCAGCAGTTCACTGCTGCTGACAGCACTGCTCCTGGGGATGCTTTGCATCCAAGCAACCGGCCAGATCGCATCTACGGCATCCGGCGCCAGCTGCGCTGCGGTGCTGCAAGGTCCGGGAAGTGCATGTGGCTGGCGCGCGCATAAGCGTGCGCAAATGTGTGGTATATCTTGCGCACACCCACTGTCGCCCCTGTGTATGCTCAAATACTTGAGTACCTGGACCTCCCACCCCAGCTTCTCTTGCGCAAAATAAGCTGGGGTGGGAGGTCCAGGTATTCAGGTATCCAGGCATCCGCTGGGGCTGCAGTGGGTGTGTGCAAGACATACCACACATCAGCGCGTGGTACATGCACT
>BDCZ01000162.1:27641-44632 GCA_001662365.1 Chlamydomonas applanata | reverse complement strand
TCCAATTTACCCTCGGCTTCTAGCTGTCCAGGCTTGCTCGTATATCCACAATACCTGAGCTCTCAGGGCAATGTGTGATATTCTCGAGTTGCTGTATTGCCAGGTACTTCAATGTTTTGCCAGGTACTTCAAGTCCCATACGCATGGTACCTTCACAATCTATGACTGCCACCTCAAATCATGTGCATGGTAAATGTGTGTCATATACCGAAGCTGCAACTAGGTTCGCAGGTCTCACAATCGAAAGGTTTCATGGATGGGCCAAAGGTATGCGTGATGAGGAATGAGGACCTCAGCTCCACCTGCACCTGCAATTTTCTCTCCTGCAGAGAGTACATTTTGCTGCCAAGTTTACAACAAATCAGCACCAGATGGGCTTCAAATTGGTGATCTAGAGCTCTGCCTGCTTTTCATGAACCAGCTCCCTTTTTGAGACCAAGACCGGACAACTGTGTCAGCCTGTGTCACCTCGCTGCAAGACTGGAAGTCAGTGTTGGGATTGAGAGAGGCAGCTTTTACCAGCCGCCTGTTTAGCAACCCTTCCCCAGACTGAGTCAATGTGCTTCAGTCCGCTGTGAGTTGCACATATGTTGCACATGTCTAAATCAGCACTACAAATGTAATTCTAATTGTAATTGTAATTCTTATCCGATTCTGAATTTGACTCTTACTCTTACTCTTACTCTTACTCTTACTCTTACTCTTACTCTTACTCTTACTCTTACTCTTACTCTTACCTCTTCCTCTTCCTCTTCCTCTTGCTCTTATTCTTACTCTTACTCTTACTCTCACTCTCACTCTTACTCTTACTCTTACTCGTGTAATCAATTTTGATTTGCTGTTGAACATGCTGGGGGTTAAGTTTTTATTCTTTTCTTACCGTTATTATTGTTTAGTAATGCAGCTGTTGTATTAATCATTTCCTGTTATGGTATCATAAATACTGATTTCAATATTGTTGTTGTTACTACAACTACCATCATCATCACGCTCTATTATAGTTATCCTGCCGCCACCTATGGGCCCATGCGTGCCGCCCGCCCCGATGTCCTCCCCCGGGCCCCCGCCCGCCCCCCTGTTACGCGTTACGTGTTACACGCCGCCATTCGGTTATGGAAGGTAGTCATCAGTACTATCGGGTACTATTGCCTACTTTATCATGATTATCATTATTATTGTTATTGCTGATACTGTATCGCAAGTGTTCATCTTGTTATTTTTCTTGTGTTGACACCCGGCCTGATCCCAAGTTGCTTGTACGTGTTTGATACTACTGGCTACAGGTTGAGCAGCTCGCCAGCCAGTTTGACTACTATCAGGCCTTCCAAACGGTGAGTAGGAGAGCCTCGAGCGCCACGACACCAGCACAGGGTCGATCTTGACATGTTGACATGTTGACTGACCTGCCCCAGCGATGCATATATATGCATACATGCACATACAACCGTGATGCATGTGCGCCCCGCATACATCGATACATGCAATGCATGCGCTGCACAGGGCGTCATGACCGGTGCCGCCACACACGCGCTGACGACAGACCAGCTGCCGGCACACAGCCACCAAATCAACGATCCGGGCCACTACCACATCATGTACGATTATGGCAGGGATGTTGACTCGAGGTCTGGCGATTCTTCCTGCGGTTCTACTGGCGGATGCAACTGGCCATGGCGAGTCGGCGCCCGCGATGCAATAACTACTTCCGTGAGAACCGGCATCAGCATTGAATCAATCGGCTTGGGCTATACGCACAACAACATGCAGCCAACCGCGTTCATCGCCAACCTTTTTATCTGGTGCGGCCTGAGGCCGTTGCTTCGCTGCGCCCGTCTGCTCTGCTTTTTATCGGCAGGGCCATGTATGGCTGAGCAGTGCCACCGCCTTTGTTTCTATCTTCCCGCCTTGACGCCGCCGATGGCTTCCGCACAGCATGATCTATCGTGCTCCATACGCAGGTCCGGCCCCTCCCCCAACATCACGCTGGATGGGTATGGTGCGTCCGGCCAGCAGCCCAACACGCCGGCTACACCCGTGATCAGGCTGGCTGGTGGACCATCTGCCGCAGAGGGCCGCTTGGAGGTATATTCCGACAATACATGGGGTGAGTTGAGTACCTGGATGCCTGATCGATCCTCAGCTCACCATCCAGCACAGCAACTGGCCATCCAGGATCTTCATCGACAGTGTCTGCGTGCCATTACTAAAGTCAAAGGGCTGCAGGAACCACAGCCGCGCACTGCACACCGTACTGTGATCTGCAGGAACTGTGCGCGACGATAACTGGACGGAGAACAATACGCTGGTGGCATGCAAGGCGCTGGGTTTCTCAGGTACAGTCGGCAGCCATCCAATCACTAGAGACTACCGCCTTCATACCACGGTTGATCATCAAGCGCAGCCGGCGGTGTTCCCCTGCGGTGTCCTTGAAAGGACACACGTGATGTGCGAAGAGCTGAAGCACGCAACGGAGCTATTTAGACCACAGGGTCCTGCTCCTCTGCTGTTCGCAGGTGGCACTTATTTGAAGGAAGCAAGCAGCCGCTACAGTGGTCCTGTGCCCGGGGCCATCCTGATGGACGAGGTCAAGTGCAAAGGTAGCGGCTGTCGGTGCTACATATCCTCCTGTGTGATGTATTTTGATGTGCACCACCATGTGTAACACCCGCTCCCCTTGGGTGTCCCATATACAATACAACCCAATCCTGGAATAACATGGCCAACTCTCCCTTTTCGCCCCAAGGGGCTATATCTGGTATCGCAAGTCGGTTCGCCCCAAGGGGCTATACCATGTTCTACGACATCCTACCTATGTTCGCGGTGTAGCAATGCTCTTATCATACGCCATCCAATGATGACGCACGCCTTCGGAGGAGGCATCCTCTTCCCCGCACGCACGTGCCGCACAGGCACGGAGGCAAACCTCGACAAGTGTTCATTCTCTGGCTGGGGTATCAGCGACTGTGCTCACTCTGAGGATGTTGTACTGCGGTGAGTGGCTTGTGGCAAGCCAAGCACACAACACATGCAGGCCACATGATTTCAACCCCCGTCCAGAGCTAAGTCCAGGGCTAACCTACCAGCCAGCATCTTAAGCTTGATCACCACCACCATCACCATTGCCATCATCATCATTACTACATCAGTACTGCTGCTGCTGCTGCTGCTGCGCTGCTGCTGCTGCTGCTGTTTCATGTTCATACATCAGATCATACCCATGATGACTACATCAGATATCACAATTCCTTGCGCTCATCGAACGTCAATCGTTCGTGGTATTCATTATTTATTATTATCGCATGCCTTGTGCCATGTGCACGCAGCTGCACAAACAGCATCAGCGGGCGCCGCCTGCATGTTGAGCAGCAGGCAGCTCCTGCTAGAGGCCTGCGCAGCCTTCTCAAGGGAATCATGGAATTCCTGAAGAATTAGGTCACAAACAGCATGGCTGCAGAGCATCGACGTGAGGTGGACGTGCAGCAGCGCGGGCTAGGCCAGCCCACTGCAGTGTCAAGCAGCACGAACTTGGCCTTCAGTGCAGCATGTATATCGATGGCTGGCATGTTCATCGACCTCCAGCAGCGCCATCCCACCCTACCTTCAGCGCGCTAATAATGATGCACACAACTTGGATTGCTATTAGCACATGTTCCAACCCCGGCTGCGGCTGGAGCTTGGGCGGAAGCGGCAGCGTGGTAACCGCCCGGAGAGCATGTGATGAGGTCTGTGGATGGGCAGGCAGGTTGATGAGGAGGATAAGGAGGTACGTTAAGGAGGAGGAGGAAGGGGAGTACTGACTGCACGAGTGAGGACTCCGCATGAAGCTGGTCACACCCAGCCAGGCACTAGGGATGGACAGGGGCTGGGGATGGGGCTCTTGATCGATTGATTGTAGGCTGCACACCTTGAACTTAGGCTGCACCGCGCTGCTGTGATGCAGCTGGAGTGGCACCACACCTCTGCTTGATTTTGCGGATCATGGCTCCCCTTTGGCACTTAGATCATAACCTCCTGTGGTTTGCTTGGTGCTCACGCTCGGTGCTGTGATGACTGCATGCAGATATTTAATTCAATATACCGTAGCTTTGTTGATTGTCAGTATTCGGTTGCCAGGCGTACGATCTACTTGCTTCACTTCCTAGCTTAAGTGGGGCACCTGTCAACCGCAAGGTTGACCGGTGTTGAGTGCGGCTGACCTGCATTGGTTACTTAATGTGCTTCCATAGCTGCCTGCGTTGTCCCTTAGCATGTGCGCAATGCTGCATGCATGACTGTGTGCAGGCCTTGCCCTGCCTCAGCCTGCATGATGTGCATAACGTACAGGCAGCAGCAGATGACTGCAGCCGGCGGCTTGCTTGAGCCAGCTTTCGGCTTGCACACAAGCTAATCTTGCCATACATCGTCTGCTACAAATTACACCCTTGGAAATCACACTGGTTGATTGACTTGATTGGCTGAGAGGCGTGTAGAGGAAAGAGGCCAGTGGTGCATGGTTCAGGTTCAGGTCACATGGCATTTTGACCTGCGCTAGAGCACTAGCCACCATCTGTGTCCTGATCACGCACGGCTAGCGGCGACGGTGGTGCATCGTGGATGCATGCAATCTATGCATGTGCAGTGCTGTACCTTGTTGATGTGCTTTGGGGCACGCACGCATGTAACAAGGGCTCCCTGACATCCCCGCCAGCGACAGCTGGCAGGTGTCACATTAGCTGTCATGCTACGTGGCAGAGCGATTTTGCAACGAACTTGCAGAAAATGAATATACACCTGCTACATACATGCTTGCTTACAGAACCTGGCGTCCAAAACGCTATCCGTCAGCGGTAATAGGGTTCAGACGGTCGTGTGTGCAGATAAATCATGTGTGACAACTCATGTATGCTTGCTGACAGACAGCACCTTGTTTTTTAAACAGTGGCATTAGGGTTTAGATGGCAGCAGAAATACAGATCAGATCCCTGATTAAAATGAAATAGTTGCAGCGAAAGGACCGTTTATTGCAGTCCTCCCGTTAACCTTCTGGCATGTCGCTCGCTCAACAGCGTCTCGCAGAGGAAAGGAAGCTATTCAGAAAGGACCGCCCATTTGGGTTCAGCGGAAAGCCGATCACAAAGAGCGATGGAAGTGTCGACCTATTCGTTTGGGAATGTATAGTTCCAGGTATAGCTCGCTCGTGAAAATGCTGCCGCTGCCTCAGTGCTGCTGTGGAGATGCATGGACGAGTCAGCAGAGATGATGTGTGCATGGCGGGTGCCATGTGTGCTGTGCCCATGCTGAGCCCGCACCACACCGTCATGAACCTGCGCAGGCAAGGATGGGACATACATGGAGGGTGGGAAGTTTCCAGTTACGATCATCTTCCCTCAGAGCTTTCCAGCCATCCCCCCCATAGTTCGCATGGCACCGGTGCGGGTTAGCTGCCTGTATATCTGTACGAACTCTGCAGCAGGTGTGACTGTGCACCATGCGAGAACAGATGCAGGGACACTGAGCCTTGGACGATCATGCCATGCTGCCCATGTGCTGTACCGCCAGCCGTCATGCGGTCATGGATGTGATGGCCCACAACAGTCATGCACGCACATGCATTTACAGGGCTTCTTCCATGTCAACGTGTTTCAGACGGGAGAGGTGTGCCTCTCCATCTTAAAGACTGACATCCCAGCTGTGAGTGCATGTGGCGGCACGTGTCTGTCTGTCCGGGGAAAGAGGGTGGATGGGTGGTGGGGGAGTGGATGGTGCACAACGATGCAGCAAAAAAAAGCTCGGGACAGGCATGCTTGCGTGCCCGTAGCGGGTTGCATGCCTGCCTGCCAGTGCGGCTGAGCAATCAATCACATGGAGCTACGCATATATGTAGTATGCGACAATGCGTGTATCGGTACATGAGTGTGTGCCCGCAGCACCTTGCGGCAGTAGCGGCGGTGGATGCATGGAAGCCCTCCATCAACGTCAAGACCATCCTGCAAGCCATCCAGGCATGTTGGCTGCCATGAGATGCAACTCTAGCTCCCATACGGCCGTAGGCTTGTATGGGTGCTTTACACCGGTTTTAGTCAGGGTTCCTGCAGGTTTCTGTACTTCCTTGCAAAAGGGTTGCTTTATCAAAAAGTTAATGTACGGTGTACGGATTCTGGAGCGCCGAAGGGAGAATGGATAGCTGGGTACATAGAGGTCATGCCTTGTCCCCACTGACAGCCAGCCCTACCACGCGACAGTCACCAGTGGCCGCCAACCTGCTACAGGGGTGGGGGTTGCAGGGGTGGGAGGCAGGCATTGGGTGGGTGACAGCGTGCACCACAGACAGGCAGGCGCAGCTGATGTGGGTCTGTGCTGTGATGTGCTGCACTCGCAGGAGCTGCTGCACAACCCCAACTTTGGCAGCATTGCCAATGAAGCCGCATACAAGCTAATGAAGAGCAAGGGCATGGCGGGGTATGAGAAGCACGTGCGCGAGCAGGCTCGCAAGTACGCGGACACAGACATTTGAGCCACATTTGTTTTGGACATGGATACAATGTGTGAGGCGTCAGGTTTTGTTTTCAGGTGTTTTTCAACATCTCAACATGCTGTCTGACATACCATAGCGCACTGGCGTGACATGGGGTCAGACCAGGGGTCAAAAGCATGTTGTTTTCATCAGGCAAGCTACAGGCACACCGGGGCGAACTTAAGCTTCACGTCAGGGTAACAGGCACAGGACGGGTGCTGCAGTTGCAAGGTCCGGGATGCGCACGATGACCAAGGGTTCGGAACATGCCTACATGCTGGGCTGCAGCTGCATCGCTCTGTATGGAGACAGCTGACTAGCTGCAGTTAACATTCGCTACTCACCACCCAGTGGTGTAATCTATGCGCTGCAGCACGGGGTGTGCAAGCCAGCAGCATCTAATAGCATGTCACGATGTCAGATATCACGGCTCAGCGATGCACAGCACACAGTAGGCCACACCACCATCTGGTCTTCTGCCAGCATCACAGCAAGATGGACACTGTGTCAAGGCATTGCAGCCTCAGCTCGCCGCCCTTCAGAAGCAAGCATCAAACAATCCACGCATCCGACCCACATGCCAACACAACGCACATTGGCTGACTGAGACATCGTGTTGTGTGATCCGTGAAACTCAGAGGGTTACCTGCCCTTACCCCCTTCACATGCATAAAGCATGGCAGCCAGCAGACAATCCTAAAGTCAAAGTCAACTGTCCAGCCACACGCGATCCTGTAACCCTGTTCTGTTCGTAATACCCGGTGTTGGGTCAGAGCCACTCAATTGTCTGCCTGCCTGCCTGCAGCAATGAAACTAGAGCAAAACAAAATCGCAGCATAAGCTGCAGCAGCGGCTGCGGCAGCCCCACAGGGGATCGCTGCACAGTGTGCTCACACACAGGGAGGGAGGTAAGATCCAAGCCGCTATTAAGCCAATTGTGGCTGTGCCCCCTCGTCTTTACCCCTTCGCACACCACCTCCTCCGTGCAGGCATGCATCGCGCAAGCACAGGTGCGAAGCCGCCAGTGCTGCGTGTGTGGCCATACGCATGAATGACTCCCAAGGCATGCCGACGCTCCACCCGGCACCCCGCTGCCTGCTGGACGCCCTCAGCCTGCACACAAGCCCCATGGCCCACGGCCCACTGCTGTGCCTGCCAGCTGCGCACTCCTGTGGGTGCTGGTGGAGCATCAGCAGCCGGCGCGGCAGCTGTCACCTTGCACTGCATGTGCTGCGCGTGTGCTGCGCAGGTCTGCAGCTGGCTGCAGGCCGTCCTGGCGGACCAGGTGTGTCTAGTAGCCATGACTGGCTTGGCGTGTCTAGTAGCGGCCGATAAGTGTGAACTCATGGTCCTCCATGACGCGGACCTGCGCACAGCAGGGCAAGCACAGCAGCACGCGTCAGCATTTCAACACACCCTGCAGTACTCCAAGGTTGGTAGATCATGCTCTCATTCACTGATGGCTGCAGCGCAACAGCCGTGCTGCTGCGCAGACGAGGCGTGTACCATGAGCACGCTGCATGTGGCGCTGACAGAGAGCGGCATCTCATAATACGTTGGACGTGCCCCGAGGCATGCTAGGCCAGCTCAAGGCCAGCCACGTGCACACGAATCAGGGGCACACTGTACGGCATACAGCATGCCTGCCAACCTGACACCAGCGCGCGGCGCGCCCGCCCCGCATGCCCCTGCACACACGCATGACATGACACCCACACTGCCCTCACCTCCTTGCACCCCGGGATGTGCTGCTGCACGGCCGTCAGCAGAGCCGCGCCCTTTTCCCGCTGCGCGCGGTTGAGGGGGACGTAGGGCAGGCGGAACACGGGGCGCGCGAGCCCGCACATGGCTGCAGCAGTGTTGAGCGCGATGGGGTTGGGCTCGCAGAACAGCCATGCCATGAGCTCCTTCAGGCTGGCGTTCAGCGCGGGGTCCTGCGCCGTCATCAGCTTGTGCATGAGCCCAGGCACGATGTTGGAGGTGACTGAGATGACGCCTGTGGCGCCGCTGCCGTGGCGCGCATCGTGCGCCTCGTCGTCATTGCCGCTCCAGCAGTTGATCCCCCTGGCTGTGTAGGCGGCGATGCGATCGTTGCCCGTGCACTCCTTCATGCCCAGGAAGTTGCTGTGCTGCGAAATCTCGTGCACTACGTCGTCTGAGATATCTTGCCCCGTGCGGCCTGGGACATTGTAAATGATGGCTGGCCCCTCGTTCAGAACGGCGTTGAAATGCGTAAGCAGCCCCGCCTTAGATGTCTTGCCATAGTACGGGTTGATCTGCAGAGCAGCGTGCATGCCAACTGCGAACCCCTGCTCAGTGGCATGCAGCGCCTCGCCTGTGCTGTTGCTGCCCGTGTTCCCGATGACGGCGAGCTTGTCACCATACGCATTGACTGTATGCGCGATGAGCATGATGTGCTCGTCCCAGCTCATCAGCTGGCCCTCTCCAGTGGTGCCCCCGACAATTACGCCCTCCACGCCATGCTTGATCTGCTCCTCGATGATGGCGTCGTAGGCACGCAGGTCGAACTTGCCATTGGCTAGGTAGGGGGTCTTGACGGCGGTGATCAAACGCAGTTTCTTGATGCGGTCAACCTGGCTGGCGGTCTCACGCGCGCTGATGGGGGAGAGCACAGCCTGCACTCGCAGCTGCCTGCGCTCCCTGAGAGTCCGGGAACGGGACTGGGGAGCCCGCGTCTGCTGTAGAGTCTGCATTTTCCGAAGCACAGCAGGGAACACCGGGGCAGCACTGCAGCACTGCAGCACGAATCAAAAGTGACAATTCCACAGAGAGTTTGGTTGACCAGCCTAGGGGCTGTGTTTTCCAGCTTCAGATCATGCTTATCAGGCCCCGTATGTTTTGGGCAGCATGGTTGACCCACCAGTTGCAAGAGCCTATTATAAGTCGAACTTCACCACAATGATGTTTGCACAAAATTGTTTAATCTGAATAAATGGCATCAAACTCCCCGCCAAAAGCAGAGAAATCGGAGAATGGGGAGCGCGGGGTCGGGGCAGGGTCCCCTGCCTCGTTGCTATATTCAGGCGGCACTTGGAGGCCCCCAGCACATCCGGGTGCGCCACAATCTGTGCTGTCACCTGGATCCCGTCCAGTGTCAGCACTCTCAAGGCCTGTTTCTGCTGTGAAAACGAGCACGGGGGCCTCTCCAGCGCAGAGACCTGCATCTGCACGCTCCCTGCTCAGCACTGGTGTCGAGGTGAGTGACGCGCAGGCATGCAGGCGTGTTTTGACACGCCCGGCGCAGCATGCGCTGTGCACAAGCTGCTGGGTGCGGCCACCTGCACATCGCCTGCATCACCTGCCTTTTGTACATGCACGGATCAGCCAGTGGTAGCGCTGGGTGCACGTGACGGGCATAGGAAGCACAACAGCTTGCCAGCTTGCATGGCCTGCCTGTCGCAGTCTGTGTGCACCTGCCGGCACACATGCAATGGACACCATTCCCCGAATGTACCCACTTGCCCGCGCGCGCACAGCACCGCACAGTACATGCATGCACCATCCCCATCCGCAAACGCATCACTAACAGTCATCTACTGCATCCACATATCAGTATCTCATACTGACAGGCGTCCTGGATGCACACCTGCAGGCATCCTCCCTCTTTGAGCCCAATGGCGTGCTGCTCAGCGCAGCACTGCACACATCAGCAGTGGAGGGGCGGGTGCTGGAGCAGGATGCCCGGCGCAACGCATTCACCATCCCTGACAAGACTGGCTCTCAGTGGAGTCGCCCCGTGTCGGCGTCCTTCTTTGCGGGGGCGCCTCTTGCTACGCCAACCCAAAGTAGGTGGAGATGACGGGCCCTGCTAAGAATACTAACATGTAGCAATACCGAGTAACAATACCTGTAACAATACAGTAGTAATGATAACACGGCGTGGCTCTTTACAGTTATGTCTGCATGCCGGAGCGGCACCTGCTGTGCTGTTACAAATGGGCTCTGGCAGGTGGTAGGTGGAGGCAGCGGCCCCTGCTGCGCAATACAAATAGAGTACAAATGGGCCGCGTTGTACAGGTATCAGCAACGGCCCCTGCTGTGTGGTGCGGGCATTGGCGGGCACCCCTGCTGCGCCGAGCAGGCATGCGCAACAGCCCAAGGCAGCAGGGGGGGGAGGGGCAGGTGCTGGGCGTGGTTTGGAGGGGTAGGGACAGCTGGGAACTGGCTGGCCAAGGGGCAAGGGGGGCGCAGGCGGGCAGCAGGCACGCTGGGGCCCATTGGCAAAGCACCTGATGTGTGGCTTGTGGGCGGTTGGCTCTCAGGGGCTATGCCACGCTGACAGTGCAGTATGCTGCATTCCTGCACAGCATGCATATGCCACTCATGCTCGTGTTGCTCTTTCCCATTTCCACCTCGTTTCCTGTTCAGGTGTGGTCAAGTCATTTGTGGACCCGGTGCAGTTCAGCATGTCAGGCTATGACCCCAATACCCCAGCCGCGCTCGCCGTGGTGCGCAACGGCCCGACACACAAAGACGCAGCCCACGCCACGGTGTCTGTAACCACGGCAGCAGCAGCGGCGGGGGGAGCAGCGGGGACGCCGCCCCGACCCCCCTCAGGCCGCCCCCCACCATCCCCTGGGATGGGTACCTCTTATCTCACAGCGTCGCCGCCACCGCCCCCCGCCACACGTGTGCTGCTGCGCAACAGCGACAGCGGCGGGAAGGGGGCGTCCGGAGAGCAGGAGCTCGGTAGCCGCTGGGGCCCCTCCAGCAAATCCATCGGGCGCAGCCGACCGGCGAGCGCACCGAGGGGTGCAGCGGCCGGTTCGCCGGGTGGTGCAGCCGTTCAGGTACGCTGAGTGCGCTGTGTGTGCTGAGCACGCTGAGTGCGCTGTATGTGCTGAGCACGCTGAGTGTGCTGAGTGCGCTGAGCACGCTGAGTGTGCGGGGGATGCAAGATGCGCTGCTTCATAAGCTGATCCTTGACTCAACAACCCATGTCAGCGGATAGGTAATCTTGTGGACCTGCTGCACACATCCAGTCCATCCGTACCGACCATGTTGATCCTGAGGGGCTCATGCTGGGAGCAATGCATGGGCACACACATGCACGGGTGTACTGATGTATTCGAATGGATGTACTCATTACGCACGCAACCAGGTGCTGGACCAGCGTGGCAAGCCGCGCCCATTCAGTGCGACCCTGACATCCACCCGCAAACCAGAGCACGGCGCGTGGGGCCCACCCCCCATGTCAACAACCTCCGCACCCAAGAGCAGGCCCACCTCCGCCCCCCAGCACTCCCGTCCTGTGTCCGCTACTGCCAGCCCGAGCGGTGGGCTGCAGGCGGGCGCGCTCGGTGGGCCCCGTACATCCTTCTATGGCTCGTCCGCGCATGCAGGCATGTCAGCGACCGCGCCCCCTGGTACCATGTCTGCGTGGGCCGCGGATGTGGTGGGCACACGCCCGGTGTCTGCAGCCTCTGGTTCCATGGCCTTTGATGGTGTCAGCCTAGGCGGCTGGGCACCTGCTGGGAGCCCGGGAGCCGCTGGCGCGGGGGTTGGGGCCAGCCATCAGTTTGCAAGCCAGCTGCCGAAGAAAATGCCGGGCTCGGCACGGCCTGTGTCTGCATTCTCGGCCGCCAGCGCGGCGCAGCGGGCGCAGGGGGCGAGTGCGGCTATGGCAGCGCTTGCGCCGCACGCGGCGGCTGGGAGCAGCGTGGCCGCGCAGCCTGTGTTCAATGAGTCCCCGGGTAGCGGCAGCGGGGAACACAGCGCGATCATGACGGTGAGGGCGTTGGTTGTGGTCATCCTTTATGTGAACGTGTATTTCTTTGCTTGTTCGGTTCTCCTTATGTGGGGGTGGAGGGGGAGGGGGAGAGAGGGCGGCAGAGGAGCAGCTGGCAGGCGCCTTGATGGTGTTCTCGGGGGGAGGGGGGCCATGGCATTTAGAGGGCTCGGCAAGCAAGGGGCGCACTGAGGGGCAGCCATGCATCAGCCGGTCGTCTTTAGCATTTGAACCGGGTCAATGAGCCCCTCCCGAGGGGAAATGTCTTGCTGGACCTGTGTGCCTCATCTGCTGACGCGCACGCCTTGATGTGCTGCGCCCGGCCCCTGCCCCCTTGCACACGCAGTCCCAGGACGTTATCGACTACTTCACGCTGCACGGCCACAGCGCACATAAGAAGCTGTTCTACCTGAACAAGGCCAAACGTGAGCGTGGGTGGCCGGTGTCAGATCCAGGACCTTGAAAACGGCCTTGAAAACGAGACCTTGAACCATCAGCTTGCACCCTGAAATCGCACCCAGCAGCCCTGACTTGAATGTTGAAACCCTGAGACCTGAACCCTGCGCCACCGGTGATTGTCTGCCTGCAGCCAGCTCGCCGTATGACATCATGTCACCATTCGACCTGGTGGTGGTGCCGGCCGACAAGGTGAGCGACAGGTCTTCAGTTTTGAGTAGGTTCCAGGCATTTCAGGTCAAAGAGTTTGGGCAAGGTTTGGGGTCAGCGGCTGAGATAGTGGGCTGCATGTCTCACCGTGTAGCTGTCAAGTTCATCGTCAGGACTCAGGAGATGGTCCTGGAGACTGTCAGATGATCAATTATTTGGGTGTACACCGTCCTCTGTCTCTCATACTCGGCCGCTTGCAACAACCCCCTGATGCCCTCGATGCAGGTCGAGTCAGAGCACTGGACGATGAGTGTGATGGGAGTGGTGCACATGGACGAGGGTGACAAGGAGGGAGAGTTCATGGAGCTTGGGGAGTGGATCAGGTGGGCTGCTACACGGTGGAAAGTAACCAACCTATGTACCCTGGTCCTGAAGCCCCGAACCCTGGGTTATGGCTGGACGGCAGGGCGCATGAATGCAAAAGAGGGGGGCGACAGGGGGAGGCAGGGGCGTGCACTGCACCTGAAACCTGCCCCAAGTCTGTGGGCGCCTTGCCGTGCCGCAAGCCATCTGCGAACTATCTATTTTATCCTTCGGAGCTTGTCAAACCCTTCTCTGCCCCCTCTCCCGTACCTGCTTCTTTAATTCTTTCCCTGCCCCGCCTGCAGGCTGTCCTCCATCTACTCCATGCTGCGCAAGATGCGGGTGTTCAGGCACTACCACATCTGGAAGGGCTTCACCACATGGCGCGCCAACGTGCGCGCCATCCACTACAACCGCGTGCGCGCAGAGATCGGTACGCGGCACCGGCAGGCATTAGAACCACCGTCATGCCATGCCACTGTGCCGCTATATTGCTGTGTGGCCGTGATCCTCAAAGTAAAGCAAGCCCAAAGCAAAGCAGAGCAAAAGCACAGCGCTTGCAGCTGGTGTGTGCCCCTGCGCCTGCAGGCAATCCATGAATCGTGAACAGTGCACCTTCAGTGCCCCCTGTCCCCTCGCCTGCACCCATCTACTTGTGCTTCAGCTTTCATTGCTCATGTGCGTGCGCCCCTCTGCCCCCACAGGCAAGCAGCTGTACTCTGCCATCCCCACCTTTGCCCCCTACATGGCCAAGATCTCAGCCATCATTCAAGACATCACTTCCACACCCGTGCTCTCGGTGAGGACACAGCTTGTGCCCTGCGGACAGCATAGATGTGGTACTCATCGTCTGAGTCATTGCATTACTTGGTATGGCTACAGATATAGTCATGTAGAGTGCTCCATGCAGGCAGGTGTGCAGGTCCATGGCACGTGGTCGTCAATGTGCGGCTGTGTCACTAGCCACCGTCTCAGTCGGAGCAGTGCTCCGTCAAGGCAGCTAGTGCAGTAGATGCTCCTGATTTGGTGAACCTAAACCCCGGATTGCCAGAACAGGCATATGCCTGACGCATACATCTGCTTTTGATAAGCGCTAGATGTCAACCAACATCAACACGCATGTCAGCATCCACACGCCCATGAGCGCCCACACACCTCCTTGCCCTTCCATGCCCGCAGATCAACTCACGCCCCGACAAGCTGTATAGCCTGGAGGAGTTTGTGGAGGACCAGGATCGCGCACGTGAGAAGGTGGTGGCACCCGCGCTGGCGGCCAAGGCCAACCAGGTGGGTGCTGCTGCTTCATCGAGTATTCATTTCGTTTCATTTGCTTTATTTGCGATGATTGCGTCTGGGCTTGCTTGATTTGATGATCTCTGTGTAACCAATGGTATTCTACAGGGACTGCTTTGTGTGTTCGGTGGCTGGCTCTCTTGTCCTGTTTGAGAGAAACAGCTACGCGTTGAGCACAGAGGATTGTGTGTATGACTTCAGTGCAGTGCTTCAGGCTGGGACTTCAGTTCAGTGTACTGGGGGTCCCGCTGGGCCTTAACATGGGGAGGAACGCCGAGGAAGCCTGAGAGAAAACACCTGAGACAACACCAAAAACACTGGGAAAACTGGAGAAAACAACTAGTGAACAAATCAAATGGCTGGTGGATGCCGCAGATCGTGGAGCTGCTGCTGGAGGTGGCGGGCAAGGTGGAGAGTGAGCGCGCCAAGATGGAGGCCACGAGTGATGTGCAGGCACTGGCGGCAGAGGGTTACAAAGTCGGCGTGCCATCCATGGTGCGCGCCCCCATCAGATCAGCCTCGAATGTACACCACCACTCGATGGCACTCACAACTTCTACCCACATGAGCAGCTCAGCGGCAAACGTCATGATGTTGGCACCTGTTGGTTGTATCATGAATATGGAAGTGAAAATAGATCAGGAGACAATCAGGAAGGCGTGCTGTCCATGCTGTGGTACACAGCCTATGCACCACTGCGCCCTGCTTACTCAAGTACAGACTGCGACAGACTGCATTGCATTCCTTGCCCTGATCCTTGCCCTGACCCGGCTTTGCCACACATGTGTGCACAGACCAAGGGCCAGAAGAATGTGTCCATCTCAGCCCTCAAGGCAGAGCGTGTGGAGCTGCTGCAGAGCTACAAGTGAGTCAGGCAGACCCTGCAGGACCCGGGCAGACTTGAACTTTGTTTCTGTTCAGGATCGGGGTGTGTGGCAAGGGCGTGGGTGCATGGGCGCCCGGGGATGGGGGCATGGCTGTCATTTGGAGCAGCATCGTTGGGGCATGGGCGTTTGGCATCATGGGCGTGTGGAGGGATGATGGCATACCGGTGTGGGATGTGATGCGTGGGCTGCATATCTTGAGGCTATGCGCTTCATGTCGCGACACACGTTTCATGGGCACCCGCACTTCCCAACCCAGGCCTGGTGCACCCGCTCGGTGTGCAGGCGGCGCTGAGTCGTTACAGTTGTTGCCATTTCTGTTTCCCTGTGTCTCTCACCCCCTCATCTCACTTCTTCTGTGCCCCTTTCTCTCATTTCTCTCACACAACCACGCTCTCGTACTCACCCTCAACTCACTGCTTGGTTCACAGGCGCGTGTGCCATGAGGTGGGGAGGCTGAGGGGCCTGGTGCGGCTGGTGGACTACATGGTGGCTGAGGCCTACGTGGCCCTGTCCGTCAACGCAGCCTCCGACCTCCTGGCCTACTTTGAGGACCCCAACAAAGTCAGGGTGCGTGCTGCTTGTCTGTGACTATCCCACCTTCATACCCTGCCGCTGGGTTTCCTCTGCTTCACCTCCTGATTCGTTTCTCTGTTCGGCCCCCTGCTTTGCCCTCTGCTGCCCCACACTGGAAATTTGGGTCATTTCTCACTGCTCATACAATAGGCGGTGCTGCTGCAGGAGCTCCACCTCTCTCACATCGTCCACCACATCTTCTCACACATCCCTTTCCACATCCTGTCAACATCCGCTTTCCACATCCCTTTACCACAACCGCTGCTCCACCCGTCAACCGTATCTGCATCTACTCACACCCATACCCCGCTGTGTCCCCTGCCCACACGCCCGCACACAGGGCTGCTTCAACACGGCTATCGCATTCCTGCCCCAGGGCGGTTACTCGTTTGCACCTGACCGCGCAGAGGTGTGCTTGCTGTGTTGCTTTGCCTCGTTGTTTGTTGCTTTCTCAGAAGGCTTTCACGTGTCGGAGTGAATTTCAAGTGGTTTGCAGAGCACTTTCAGCTGCGGCACACTGCTCACACCTGCCCACGTGGATGTGGTTACTGTAATGCTCATTGTACGCTGACAATACTCATAATCAGCCCATACTTATGCACACTTTCGTGCTTATCCTTATCATCATCGCAATTGGCAACTGCTGTGCGCATTGCCGATTGGGCAGGTGCTGAATGCGATGGCACACGTCGTGGACCAGGCGGTGCACATGGCACATGAACTACCACGGCCCCTCGCGTCCCGCGTCATCTCAGCGCGCTTCCTGCAGCAGGGCGAAGGGGTGCGCGCGCTCCGCTGTGTTCGTTGCTCGTGTATTGGTCCCTGTATCACTTCTGTCACGAGTATTGCATCTTGGTACCCGTATGTGCTTCGCATGCAGCTGCATGCCTACCGTGTCAGTTCTCTTTCGCCCCCAGGCAATCCTCGCTGAACCCCATCACCCCCCCCCCACACACACACACACATACACGCCTATAACGAATGTTGCTAATCCTGTCTCGCGGCAGGCATCTATGCGCCATGATGG
>BDCZ01000162.1:4219-16819 GCA_001662365.1 Chlamydomonas applanata | reverse complement strand
GGGGGGGGGGGGGGGGGGGGGGGGGGGGGGGGGGGGGGGTCCTGGCCAGCTGCATGCGCTGGGTGTGAATGGCGCTGCATGGCATGCGGCCGTGGTGCCAGCCGCAGCGCGCGCGCACATTATGCCCTCATGCCGCACCTGCAGCTGCCACGGCCCCCGCCCTCGCCCGAACCTGCGCCCCCGCCCCTCCCACTTACCCCATCCCACTACCGACCGCCCACCACCGCCACGCACCACCAGAACACCACCCACTACCACCACCCACCGGCACCCAGCACCGCGCACACAGCAACCACGATCCACCGCCACCCACCACCACCAATCACCAGCCACACAGCAACCACCACCCACCGGCACCCAGCACCACGCACACAGCAACCACCGTCCACCACCAACTCACCCAATACCCACCGCCACACCCAGCACCACCATTCACTGCCGCCATCCGCAGGACCGCTGCTACCGCACGCTGATGGGCGCGATCCACATGACGCTGGGCGGTGCACCCGAGGGCCCCGCAGGCACCGGCAAGACAGAGACCACGAAGGATCTGGCCAAGGCCCTGGCCCGCCAGTGCGTGGTGTTCAACTGCTCCGACTCCCTGGACTACATCGCGATGGGGAAGTTCTTCAAGGGGCTGGCGGCCAGTGGCGCGTGGGCATGCTTCGATGAGTTCAACCGCATCGACCTGGAGGTGCTGAGTGTGGTTGCGCAGCAGGTGCGTGTGGGATGACCCTTGACGCCATGAAGACCATGAAAAACAAGGACCTGAAGGACGGACGCATTTCTCTCGCCGTTTGCCTGTTTTGCCCTGTCTTTTGCCGCCATTGTTTTGCCAGCCTGGTAAATTATGTAGTGTTCAACGTGCACACTGCTAGTACACCCCCACTCCTGCTCGGCGTGCTCCCGCTGCTGCTGAAAACATGAGCACACTGCTGTACTGCCACACCGTTGCCCTGAACGCCACAACTGGAAGCCATCATCCTTGAACTCTGAATTCTGCGACCGGGCGCCACCGTCCCTGAATCTTCCACCATTCATCGCCGGGTCCACAGGTCATGGACATCCAGCGCGCAATCAGCGCCAAGATGACAGCGTTCACTTTTGAGGGCACTGACATGCAGCTCAAATGGAGCGCATGGGTGGCCATCACCATGAACCCAGGCTATGCAGGCCGCTCCGAGCTGCCAGACAACCTCAAGGTGAGCTGCGAGCCATGAGGGTTTCTCGGGGGGAGCGGAGGCGAATCCCAGGGTTTGGGGTTTGGTTTCGGAGTTGGTTCCAGACATGAAGGGCGGATACTGAAGCTGCTGTGCTGGGGTCCAGCACGTGGTGCCCGTCCCCTGGGACCAGACCTGCACTGCCCTCACCCCACCTCCTGAGGCACTGCTCGCATACGTGTGACGCACCGGCGCCTGCAGGCGCTGTTCCGTACCGTGGCCATGATGGTGCCTGACTACGCGATGATCGCTGAGATCATGCTGTTCAGCTACGGCTACCTCGCGGCACGTGAGAGCGCGAAAAAGATCGTGCAATGCTACAAGCTGTGCTCCGAGCAGCTGTCCAGCCAGGTGCGCGCACCTCTCTGAACAGCAGTTAGGCCGACACGCCTCTCTGAACGGCAGCCAGGCCTGCAGACCACGTCGTGGCGTGCATCAGAGCTCAAAGGCATTGGAAAGAGCCATCAACCAGGGATCGGGCTCCCTCTGAGAAGCAGCCAGGCCCCCCACATCTCTGAACTCAGCTGACTCAGCTGACTCAGCTGAGACCTGGATGAACAGCAGACTGACTTGTGAGCCAGTTGCTTCAGCGGGGTATGATGAACTGCCTCGGCTGCCGCTCCGCTGCAGGACCACTATGACTATGGCATGCGCGCGGTGATGGCGGTGCTGCGTGCGGCCGGCAACCTCAAGCGCCGCTTCCCCGCGGAGGACGAGTGCGTGGGGGCCAACCTGATATGAACCCAAAATTTACCCTGAACTGCAAACCTTGCACTACATTATACCAGTCCTTCAATTCTGGAACCACCCACATTTATAATTCTTATCCCCGGATTCCCGCACTGCTGCTATGGCCTGTCTGGCTGCCGTGCCGCGCTGGTGCCATCTTGCACGTGGCAGCCTCAAACACACCTGCTCCATGCTCACAACGATCTGGGGCCCTGAAGCCAAGATGACATCTGCTTATTCCAACCTGTCTGCTCCCATACCGCGCCCTGCCCACGTGCATACGTTACGCATACATGCAATACATTGTATATGCGAGGAGGAGCACACGCAACGCGCACGTACTGCCTACGTACTGCCTGTGCATTGCTTGTACCATATGTGCTGCCGTGCCTGTACTGCTGCTGCAGGTATGTGCTGATGTTGCGGTCCATCATGGACGTCAACCTGTGCAAGTTCCTCTCCCACGATGTGCCCCTGTTCCAGGTGAGCTGCCAGCTCGAGCAAACCTTGCAGTAAACAAAGCTACTTACCTTGAGTAGCCCTGTACCATGCCCACTCGGGATGGGGCATGGGGTAGGCGGAGGCTCCGAGGATTGGAAGGCTGCAGGATACTGTGCTGTTTCCTGTGTACCGTTCATATGCTTTGTGAGCGTCATACCTGTACGCATCACGCTGCCGGCCATGCCGCCTGTTCATGTGCTGCCTGTCTTCTTGCTGCCGTTCACAATGTCGTGCACCTCGCACAAAAGCACACACTGGCCACTCACAAGCACCCTTACACCCTGGACCCACCACCTACCCCAAACAACCACGCACAGGGCATCATCTCGGACCTCTTCCCGGGTGTCGTCCTTCCACCACCAGACTATGAGGCCCTGACATCCGCGATCAAGGACGCATGCACTGCGCTGGGCCAGCTGCAGCCGACCGAGTATTTTGTGCTTAAGACGATCCAGCTGTACGAGATGATCATCGTGCGGCATGGCCTCATGATCGTGGGCCAGCCGTTCGCTGGCAAGACGGCGAGCTACAGGTGCGGGTGGTTGGGGGGTGGTTGGCGGTTGTTGGCAAAGAAACGGCGGTCGGTGATTGCTGGCTGGGGTTGTTGTTAGTGAGGAGTATTGATTGGTGGTTGGTAGGGGGGGAATGGTGGACTACGATCGCTGGTCGAACTGGTGTTGGCATGCCGATGGATGGGCCAACGGAGCGCGTACGAGGTGCTTGCCAGCAGTGCCCTTGGGCCTTATGCATTCAGACGGAGTATGGCCACAAGCAGTGGTGGCTGGATACTGTATGTACAATCGCAATGCATACTGTATGTACAATCGCAATGCAGTGCTGCCCATCGTAACACTGCCCATTTCACATTGACTCACAGGGTGCTCGCGGCGGCGCTGACGCTGATGCACGAGCGCGGCGTGCCAGGCGTTGAGCGCGCACAGCACTGCACCATCAACCCCAAGGCCGTGACCATGGGCCAGCTGTACGGCCAGGTGCGTACTGCCGACTGTACCGCATGCTGTACTGCAGGCTGTGTTGCTATGGTACTGCTGGACCATGGCGTTGCGGCAGTGTCTGATGCGGTCCAGGATGGACACCAGCTGGGAGCAAGAAAGGCATTTTGTGTTGTCTGCATCCTCCTTCAACCGTACTGCCCACTGCACTGGCCACAGTTTGACCCAGTCAGCCACGAGTGGAGCGACGGCGTGCTGGCGGTGACCTTCCGCAAGGCCGCGTCCGACCCATCGCCAGCACGCAAGTGGCTGGTGCTGGATGGCCCCGTGGATGCAATCTGGATCGAGAACATGAACACGGTGCTGGATGATAACAAGAAGCTGTGCCTCAACTCGGGTGGGTGGCAATCAGTCGCCTGCGGCTGGTCACATTCTTATCCTCACAAAGGAATACGGCATGGTAGCGCTGACGGCATGGGCCATACGAACGCAAACAAGACCCACTGCCACCTGCCGAAACCGCTGCCTACCTCGAGCGCTGCAGACACTGACCACGGCATCAGCACGTGAATTCATCCTTGCCCCACTGCCTGCGGCTGGCGCCTCAGCCCTGGCAGTAGCCCAAACAAACCCTCGCCGAGCCTTGCACCACATCCAAACAAAACCCCACTACAGCTGCAGCTGCCGCTGTAGCTGTACCTCTACCTGTACCTTGAACCAACCGCCCCCCTCGCTGACACCTGCCCCACACAGGCGAGATCATCGCGATGAGTGGGCCCATGACGATGATGTTCGAGGTCGCGGACCTCGCGGTCGCGTCTCCGGCCACGGTGTCACGCTGCGGCATGGTGTACACGGAGCCCGAGCAGCTGGGCGTTGCGCCCCTGCTGGCCACGTGGGTCGCCAACCTGCCGGCGCACTACCCGGTGCGTCAATTGGAGGGTGCAGGCGAGGGCCATTGGTTATGGCCGCAAGGGTTGTGACGTAAAGTTTGGGGCGCTAGGTTTGGGATGTAAGGATGTCCAAGGTTAGAGTGCAGAGGGTTTGACGATTTGTTCACGCAATCGCGTCGTCCGTCGTGGGGAAGGCTGTGAGAGGGTCCAACAATTTGGATGACTGGACCCCTCCACCTGCCTCCCTGTTATGATGCGCAGGACACGGTGCGTCAGCGGCTGACGTCGCTGTTCACCGCGTACGTGCTGCCCCTGGCACGGCTCATCCGTAAGGAAGTCAAGGAGGCGAGCCCTGTGCCAGAGGCTGCAGCCGCGGTGGGCTGCATGCGGCTGTGGTCCAGCTTGTCAAGCACGATCCTAGGTGAGGCTTTGTCCATCGTCAACCTTAACGCTTTGTTAACACGTTCGGGGTTCGTGTGAGCTGGGTGGGTTGGGTGACAAGGCCCCAAAACAGCTTGTGCTGCAGCATGCCGCCCCCCTCCCTCCCTCCCCGCCGCCAATCCATACGCTCTGGTGAGGTTTCTGAGCCGTTGGGCATTGGGAATTCAGCTTGAACTCTTTGGCTTTCGTGTACTGCTCGTGCTGCGATACGTGCCCAAGGGCATGTCGTGCTGCCGTGCCGTGTACTGCGCCCGCTGCTGCCTGCCTCGCGTGCACCGACGCGACATGTTGTGTACCGTCTGTACTTCCTGTACCGTCAGGCACGCCCGAGCTGTACCGCAAGGTGGACCCTCCAAAAGTGCGCGAGGCGGTGGACGCGCTGTTCGTGTTCTCCGTCATTTTCTCACTCGGTGCCACCGCCGCGACCGTGGACGGTCGCGCCACGGTGTGCAGCTTCCTCGCCGCTGCCTTCAGCAGCTCCCTCGCCAGTTGGACCTCACCTGCTGGTCACTCCTTTTACACTCCCGACACCCCCTGGGTGGAGCTGGTGCCAGGTGCCCTGCCCCCTCCTCTGGCCTCGGCCTTGTCAGGTGTCCCCACCCTCAGCCCCCTGGTCCATGCCAGCTCAGCAGAGGACGGCGCCAGTGGGCCCGCCCCCTCCTCGCCCAGCACGCTCGCAGCAGCTGTGCCCGCGCTGCACGACTGGGTGTACGACACGGAGGCGTTCGCGTGGAAGAAATGGACGGATCTCATTGACCCAGACCCTGCCGCATCCATCCCAGCAACTACTCCATACAAGGCCATCATCGTGCCGACTGCTGACTCAGCAACCGCCACGTTCCTGCTCAAGGCCGCCCTGGCCGGCCGCTACCCGCTGCTGCTGGTGCGTCTACTGGCCAGGGACTCTGCTGCCCAACGTCCATCGGTCTTTATTGCTGTTACCTTATTGCTGTTACCTTATTGCTGTTACCTTATTGCTGTTACCTTGTTGTTATTACCTTATTGCTATTACCTTATTGCTGTTACCTGACCCAGTATAATGGATTGGAACCCCATTGCCTCCTGCCTGTGGACCTGCTTGAACCCAGTGGACCCAGCGGACTCCCATTGGGATCGAGTGGTCACGGGATCTGGGTACAAGGGCAAGCAACCGCATATACCCGGTTGCAGTTAGCTCATACCTGTGCGCTAATGCATGCTCAGCCCTGCCTGCTCAACCCTGTATGCTCGCTCACTGCTGCGCGCCCCACTCCACCCCCAAACCCCCAATCCACCCCAGCCCCAGCCCGGGGAGAACAACAACTGCCCCCTCACCAACCACCCCACCACCAACCACCCCCACAGGTGGGCCCTACGGGCACCGGCAAGACCAGCTACATCCAGGCTGCGCTGCTGAAGCTGGACGCAGAGGCCTACACGCCCCCCAACCTCATCGGCTTCTCCGCGCAGACGTCTGCGTCCACCACGCAGTCCCTCATAGATGCCAAGCTGGACAAGCGGCGCAAGGTACTGCTGTACTGCTGGATGCGGGTACTGCGGTACGGCTAAGTCCGCCATACCGTTGGTGTGACGTTGGCTGTACTGCCCTCTGTAACCGTGACCGTGAACTGTATTGCTGTACACGTGCGCAGGGCGTGTACGGGCCGCCCGTGGGCAAGACAGCAGTTGTGTTTGTGGATGACCTGAACATGCCCCAGAAGGAGGTGTATGGTGCACAGCCGCCTATCGAGCTGCTGCGCCAGTTCATGGACCATGGCGGGTGGTACGACCGCGACAACTCGTTCCGCACGATGCAGGTGTGAGGCTGCCGACGGGCCTTGTGTAGGCGGCCTCAGAGGCTCGTAGGCATGTTGATGCAGTTCACACCTGGTGCTGTGAGCCCTGAAAGGCGGAAGGTTGCAGCTGCTGCTGGCAGCACTGCCTGACTTGGTTGTTATCGACCGCCCACCCACACCATCCACCGGGCCCCACACGCACACATGTTCCCACACATATAGTTGATTCAAAGCGCCGACTCTGTCGTTCCCCTCACCCCCTGGCCTCCCACCCCGCACCCGTCACCACCCCGCGCCCCGCACAGGATGTGCTGTTCATAGCGGCCATGGGCCCTCCCGGCGGTGGCCGCACCTTCATCACCTCCCGCTACATCCGCCACTTCCACGCGGTTGCGCTGACCGAGACGTCGCCCGCGTCCCTGTCCCACATCTTCACCACCATCCAGGACTGGTTCCTCACCTCACGCGGCTTCCCACACCCCGTGCATGAGCTCAAGTGCGTGTGTGCTTGCGTTTTGGGGAGGATCCGGGGCTCAGAAATGTCTAGGACTTGCGGCTCTCGGGGCTGGCATGCACAGGCGGGGAGCGGGGGGTGGGGGGCTGGGGGGCTGGCTCGGGGGCTTGGGGCCAAGGCAGGGAGCAGGGATGAAGAAATGTCTTGTAGGGCTGGGACACTCAGCTCCGTGTTTGCTGATGTACATGTGCTGCATACCAGGGGGAAGCTGATCTCTGCCACGATGGAGGTATACACCCTGGTGGCCTCACAGCTGCTGCCCACACCCACCAAGAGCCACTACGTCTTTAACCTGCGCGACTTCAGCCGGTGCGTTTCAGAGTAGGCCTTGGTGCACTGTATGAAACGGGGGGCTGTGCTCAGCATGTGGACGCTGGTGAGACTGGCGGCCTTGCTGCTGCACTTGCATGTGTTGATTTTTGGTTGTTTGGCTATGGCTTGTACAATAGCATCATCCTTATCATAAGCTTGGATGCCCTAAGCAAGCCACCAAACAGCCAACACAGCGCGTGTGCTTTGCTGCTCCGCAGCCATCTGCATTGGGCATCCCCACCCTGCACAGCCCTGTGGCCTGTGCGTGGCCCTCACGTGGGCCAGCCCTGCTTGCTGCATGCCACATTCTTGCTGCATGCTACATTGTTGCTACATGCCCGTGACCATGCACTTCATGCGTGACATGCGGTGCCGCAGGGTGATTCAGGGCGTGCAGGCACAGGGCGTCAAGGCGCTGTCATCGGGTGCAGCTGCATCAGGCGCGTCCGTGACTGGGCAGCACATCAAGCTCTGGTGCCACGAGGTGCGGGGCTGATACTTATGGGTGCGCGCTGGATGGCTTTGGGTGCGCATGGGATGCTTTGTGGGGAACAAAGGGTGGTGCCCAAGGGGTGCTGCCAAAGGTTGCGGGACTAAAGTGCCAATGTCAGTTCAGTGGTCGGCTCACTGAACTGATGCTCACACGGCGGACCTCCCTTACGTTCCTGGAAGCTCCTTGCTTGGTGCCTGCCCTGTTGTTGAGGTGTGAAATGTGCAAATGCCAAGTGTGTGACCTTTCTTGCCTTGCCTGCTACTGGGCACGGAGCCTTTCACATCGCGCCTGCTGTGCGTTGGCGCTTTACGGGCCATGGACCGGTGGCATGTGTGCTGTGCCGTGCTGTGCTGTGCTGCGCCATGCTGTGCCGTGCTGTGCTGACATGTGCCGTGCCGGCCGCAGGTGCTGCGCGTGTTCTACGACCGCCTGGTGGGCGAGAGCGAGCAGGGCTGGTTCCTGGAAGCGCTCAAAGCAGTGGTGGCCAAGCATTTCAAGACGTCCTTTGACACGCTGTTCGCACACCTCACACGGGGGCATAGCGCAGCTGGTGCGCGTGCACGATTGCTCTCCCACTTTTTGGACTTTGCCTGTAACTCCACATGTATACGAACGCATGCAGCATCCTCGGTTGGATGCAATGGATCTGGCCTGCATGCAGGCACCGTAGAATGCATCTTCCTGCTGCATGTAACCACGCCACAAAACAGAAAGCGCATCACACATTCACGGTACAACTGTACTGCTTGTGCGTGCGCAGACGGTGCGCCGCACTCGGCAGTACAGGCAGTACACCTGCGCCGGCTGTTCTTTGGCGACTACCTGGCTGACATGGATGAGACGGGCGAGCGGCCGTACTGCGAGATCCTGGACCCCGAGGTATGCTACTGCCATGCACTGTTGTACTGCCCCATCCGTCTGCCCCGTACTGCTGTTTCTGAGCAGCTGAGGCGGGTGTGCTGAGCAACGTGAGCATCATGCACCTATGGCACCGTCCAGCCATCCCTCTGCCTGCTTCCACCATAAGTGCTGTGTGCACACACACTCTTCAAGTGGTGCATCACGACGTTTTTACACTGCCAAACTGTAACACTGCTGTACTGCACCTGTACTGCCTGCGTACCGCCCCCAGGCCATCATCTCCAAGATGGAGGAGTACCTCATGGACTTCAACTCACTGTCCAAGCGCCCCATGAACCTCGCCATGTTCCTGTAAGCCCTGCCGCACCACGCAGCTCGCATCAGTGGGCTCTTTGAACACTACAGAAACCGGTTGTAGCTTTGCTTCTCCTGCCACATATTTGCGTCGGTTTGAATGCAGTCCGCCACATGCCGCGTTGGTTGCATGAGGCAGCCACCTGCAGCTGCTACATCTAGCTAGGCCTGGCCTGCCGCTGGATCCAGCCATACCCCTTCATTGTGCAGCCATTGGGCCGGCCCCCATGTACTGCCATTGTACTGCTGTATCGCCGCAGGTACGCCGTGGAGCACGTGTCCCGCGTGGCGCGTGTACTGCGGCAGGACGGGGGCCACATGCTGTGTGTGGGTGTGGGCGGCTCGGGGCGCCAGTCGCTGTCCCGCCTCGCCGCCTTCATCGCTGGCATGGAGGTGTTCCAGGTGGGTGATGCGGTTGGGTGGTCGGGTGGTTGGTTGATGTGATTGGTTGGTTGGTTGATTGGATAGGTAGCTGTGTGGATGGGTGTGTTGATCCTTTGTAGCGCCAGGCTGGTGGGGCCGTTACTTTGTGGTTGGTTGGCTGGCTGGTTGATGGGGGCAGGTGGTTGAGTGGATCGAGATTGAGATTGCAGGCAGCGCTATGGAAGAGGGAAGCGGCAGGACCCAATGCGGTTGCACCCTGGCAGGGTGGCAATACCTCACAGTATCCAGACCCTGCAGCACAGCCATGTCTCTTCACTCACAAGATCATCGACGCTGTTGTGTTCTGTGTGATGGTCGGCGGCGTGGCCCGTGTGCGAGCTCCTTGTCGTCTGGAAGCCCTTGCTTGGAAACATGTTGCTCCCCACACGTCTCTCACTACAGATCGAGGTCGCACGCAACTATGGGCTGAATGAGTGGCACGAGGACCTTAAACGCTTCTGCCGCCGCGCCGGCGCCGACAACAAGCCGTGCGTGCTGCTCTTCTCAGACACGCAGGTGAGGGGGCAGGGGGGGAGGGGGGGGGCTGGTGCAGGGGGGTGCTGGGCTGGTGTGTGGGAGAGGCTGCCAGAGCGACCCTGCTTGCAAACCAGTGAATATATATATATATATATTATATATGTATATATATAGGTCCCTGATGCATCCATGGCCTGCCGCCCACCTGGCCTTGGCATGTTGACCAAGCCCCTATGCCATGCTGGGGCTATACAGTAGAAGCTCACGTCCAAGATACACCACTGCCAACACCTCACATTGTACCTGAAACGTGAAAGTAACTACTAGTACCGCTTCAAGAATGGGCGCTTGCAACTGATATAATGATGGTATGATATGATACACGCAGATCAAGAGTGAGAGCTTTGTGGAGGACCTGAGTAACCTGCTGAACGCGGGCGAGGTGCCCAACCTCTTCCCCTATGACGAGCGCACCACGATCTGCGAGGCGGTGAGCGGGGGATTACGAGATATGGATATTGAGATATGGGATAGGAGATGTGAAAGATGGGTTACAAGATATGGGATTCGGGATCTGAGATATGAGGTATATAGGATAAGGGATGTATGAGGTGACCTGCAGACTGACCTGCAGAGGCCTAACAATCGGTGGAACGGGCACGCCACCCCATTGCCACATGCACACCGCCCCACCCCAACCCCACGCACACTACCCCCTTCCCTTTGTTTGGCAGGTGCGGGGGCTGGCGCGCAAGATGGGCCGGGCGCTAGACACCCCGTCCGAGCTGTGGGCGTTCTTTGTTGAGCGCACGCGCGCCAACCTGCACGTCGTGCTGGCCTTCTCGCCCATCGGGGACGCGTTCCGGGACCGCCTGCGTGCCTTCCCCTCCCTCATCAACTGCTGCACCATCGACTGGTGGGGGGGGAGGCTGTACACGTGTATTGTGTGTTTTGGCCACACTGTTTCGCCTGAATGGCTGGGCAGCTGGGAGCAGATGCGCATTAGCTTACACAAGAATGGCAGAACTAGCCTGGAGCTTGCTACTGCTGATACAGAGATCACCCTGAGCACGCACCAGCCCCCCACCACAGTCCTTCAAGCCCCCAACTACTGGTATCAAACATCAAATCCTGCACCTGTCAAACACCGCCTTCCCCTCCCACCACCCGCCCCCCTCCTCCACCGCCAAACTCCCCCCACCCCCAATTGTCACTGCCCGCCCCAGGTTTCAGCCGTGGCCCGAGGACGCGCTGAACGCGGTGGCGGCTGCGCGGCTCAAGGCGCTGGACGTGAGCCCCGAGGGGCGGGCCGCGCTGCAGGGGCTGTGCCGCGGCATCCACACGTCGGTGGACGGCCTCAGCGCGCGCTTCAAGGCGCAGGTGGGCAATACGGGGTGCGGTACGGGAGGAAGTACATCAGGCGGTACAGGGGGCAGTACATTCAAGTACCCGCAGGCAGGACGGGTGACGGGTGGCTGCTGGTGTGTGTGTGTGTGGGGGGGGGGTACCAGGGTCCCTCAGGGTCCAAGGTTCAGGCATCTTGGATGCTTGAGGTGGGTTCAAGCGTCTGGCTCCAGCGGCCGGTTCTGGATTGAGCGTTCATACACTCAGCGCAGTGCTCCGCAGCTTGCGGCTTCTGGCGCGCCCTCCCATCACCAGCACTCACGAGGTGCCCATCCACTATGCGCACAGGTGGGGCGGCACAACTATGTGACGCCCACCAGCTACCTGGAGCTGCTGTCGTCGTTCACTGCGCTGCTGGGCAGCAAGCGTGCAGAAGTGCTGGCGGCGCAGCACCGCTACGAGACGGGCCTGGAGAAGCTGGCTTTCACGGCGGAGCAGGTGACTGCTTAGGGCGTGAACGGGGGCGTGAACTCAATAGAGCTGCTGGTTTGTTGAGGTTTTGTGGTACAGGGTGTCAGGCTACAGGTTGCAGGGTGTAGGCCCTGAAGAAGCACTGCAGAAGCAGTTAACAGCACAGCCGGTGGTATGCTCCCCCGCCCCCCCGCCCCCTCCACCCCACCCCCCGGGGCATCCTTTGGCCCGACTTGGCCCCGTGACCTCCTGAATTTGAAGGCCTCCACCCCTGAATTCTGAGGCCTCACGCTTGTAACACCCACACATGAATCAACAAAACCCCGATCGCGCCACAGGTCGAGGCAATGCGCGGCGAGCTGCGTGCACTGAAGCCGGTGCTGGAAAAGACGGTGGGGGAGACGACGGCGCTCATGTCGCGCATTGCGCACGAAAAGGCCGAGGTGAGGTTTGGCTAGGTGTGACGCACGCGCGCTATGGTTTCACAAAAAGGCCGAGGTGAGGTTTGGCTAGATGTGACGCACGCGCGCTATGGTTCCCAGTGGCTTGGTTCCTGGGGCTTGACTTGCTGGACAGGGCCTAGAGCACAACAGGATGTTGATGGCAAGGGCTCTGGTGGGGGATAGCCCATCTCAGCAACCCATCTCAGCACAATTCATCCTCCATGCTTCAAGGGTATGCACAGGAGGGTCGTGAAATTGCGTGCATGATAGCGCATTCAGCACACGTGTCATGACAAACACAAGTTGAACAACGGGGAAGGCGAAGGAGCAGGAAACAAGACACCGACCGTTGCCCTCCCCACCCACCCCACACCCCTCCCTGCACCCGTGTCCCTC
>BDCZ01000161.1:111133-128842 GCA_001662365.1 Chlamydomonas applanata | reverse complement strand
GTGCTGGGAAGAGGTGGGGGGAGGGGGGAGGGGGTGGGTGGGCGGGTGATAGGAGTCACTCCCATCGGATGGTGCTCATCGCATCCTCAGCCAGCGCGGTACAGCTGTGTGGGTGTGCAGCTTCTGGGACATGGCCACTGTTTATGTATGATGTGATGTGCATAGTGCATATCACCACACATTATGTTGCCGCATCATGCCACCTACCCTCAGCTTCTCCTCAGTGCCTCCCTGACGCCTGCACACCGATCACCTGCACACTGCTGCAAACGCCCTGCCACATGCAGTTCTACTCGGATTGTTACATGGCGTGTGATGCCGTGCGAGACCCGGCAACCGGCTGCGCAGATGCGGGGGACGTGTCACTCTCTCTGTCGCGATGTGGGTGGAACATGGTGGTCCGGAGAGTGGTTGACTCGCACGCATACTGGACGCGCAGCATGACCAACACCTTCTGTTACACCATCTTGTCTCCTATAGCAGCACCAGCAGTGGCAGCTGGCACACAGCAGCGCAGCAGATCAGGCAGTAGTGCAGGCCGCCAGCCCACCGCAACCCCAGCAGCCATGTCTGTTGCAGCTTCGAAGCAGCTGGCATGGGCAGACGCGGCGGCGGCTGGGGGCGATGGGTCACCAGTTGAGCTGCCTCACTCGTGCTACATTGTGGACCCAAACATCAAGGAGCACTTTAGGACTGCACACATGACCGCACGCTACAGGTGTGGCTTGGGGCCCAGGCTCAGGACCTTGGGATTCAGGGTATGGGTGCAGGTGTAGGTCCAGAGTTGCGCAGGGTTGGTAATTGTGGGGGTGTAGAGGATTGAGGACTGCCCCTGCACGCTTGCATCTCCTGTATTCACAGGGCCCAGTCAGATGCCAGACCCAATCGTATGCGCCCCAGGGGTCTACAATTTCCATGTGCTGCTCGCTCGCACCTGTGAGATAGGCATGTGAGACATGGTCTCCTTACGTTCACCCACTCGCCCACTCACTCACTCGCTTATTGAATCACTCATTCGCTCACTCATTCTGTGCCACAGGGACATCTGGGAGTGCCTGCCTCACATCTTTGTTGGCCGCGTGCCCCAGCTGGTGCCCCTGCTGCAGCTGCTGTGCTACGAGGTCTCTATTTCGTGTGAGGCGCTGCACAGGCAGCTGCCGCCATGGCGCTCATATGCAGCCACGCTTGGCCGCTGGACGAGTGACAAGTGTGTTGACCTCACGGTCCCTTCACCTTCCGCCCCTGCCATGCACATCGCCGCCTTCCGTGCAGCATATTCAGCCCTCACGACAGCCGCTGCGGCATCAGCACTGTCAGGGGGCTCAGGAGGCAGAGCCTCATCCAGTCAGCCAGCCGGCTCGAAGGCTGCTCCAGGTAGTACTCGCGTGCGGCATGCGCAGCAGCAGGCACATGCAGCAGCTGTGGCAGCCGTGGCTTGTGCTGCCCCAACGGCGACGGATGTCCCTGGAAGCCATGCATCGCAGCAGGGGCAGCAGCACGCGTCCGGCGGCGCCTCGGCAACCGACAACGTGCAGACCATCTCCGCAGCAACACCAAGCCAGCCTTCTGGCCACGCCGCATCAGCAGGCGTAGGCTTGACCTGCAATGGCTCACTGCCGGTTGTGCGGCAGTGGGGCTTTGCGGCTGGATCAGGGCCTGAGTATGCTCCTGTATGTGGGGCCGCGAGTGGAGGTACAGCAGGAGTGGCTAACAGACTCTCGATGGGAGGGGCGCAGACAGAGTCAGTCGGAGATGGGGCAGCGCCGAACGCCATCATGATGCTCGGTGCTGGCAGCAGCAGTGCTCTGGTGCCGGATTCTGTCAGTGCCGGCGCATCCACCACACGCACTGCCCGTGCACGGACCGCGTCGCTTTTGAGTGCCTCACTCGTGCGGGTTTCGGTCCTGCAGCAGCGGCGGCAGCAGCAGCAACAACGAGCAAATGCACTGGGGCAGGGCCAGAGTCGTGTCACAGCTGGTGTGCTGTAAGCGCGCCCACTGTGCGTGAGTCGAGCCTAGGTCACTGAGTGGAACTGGACGCTTGCGGTGGACGCAGTGGATGGACCTGGACGGACCACACCGTGATCTGTTGTGCCATGCTGTGGAGGCACGCCATCTGACACCGCTTTAGGCTGTGGATGGTAGAGGTGGGGTCATGTGGCTTGTTGGCTATCGCATGGTCGCAAGGGTAGGACTAGAGTCAGGGGACGTGGGCTTACAGTATAGCTTGACGGAAGCGCCAGGATGAGTTGCCGCTGTGCTCAGGGGCTAGCCTTTATCAACGAGAGATATGACGTATGCGTATGGACGTAGCCCACTGCACCTAAAACCGAATGCTGCTGGAGGACTGTTGAATGTGGATGACCCCGTTTCAGTTTCTGCACATCACACTCGAGTTTGACAAGAGATGTTGAGTTGCTGTTTCCGTTTTCAATTGGCTGGCTGCACATGAGCTGATGTTGATTTTCTTCTTGTTGTCCAAGTGCTTGAATAAGCAGAGACGGGTGCGACCAACACAAACTACAGCCGTACAGGACTGGATGCAGGGTCGCCTGCTGCTTGAGCTTGGAATCTTATCAGGTTGTGCACGCTCTGCTGTTTTGTGGGGCTTTGGGGTTGCGCTTTCCGGCTGTGCGGATACAGCAGCCCCAGTGGCTGTCTATTTCCAAAACCAATTGATACCATGCAAGCTGTGCTTTTCTGCGTGCACAGCAACACATTTGGTTGATTTTGGCTTGCAGTTTTCATACGGGACTTGCCACGAGGGGGCGCGCATAGTGCACAGTTTTGACTGGTCCTCGAACTGGAAGCTTACGTGAAGCTGGCTGTACCTGACTTGGCCTCTGCTTCGAGCTAGGGACACCTGCGTGCACACTTGACTGTTTCTTTCGCGCTTTATTTGTCTGTTTTTTGTAAGCAGGGTTACATCTGAGGTTGTGTTGCGCCGCCACAAACCACGGCATTGCTGGGCTGATTTCCTTTCCAAATCTCTTAGTTTACGAATGCTATGAGCAACGCCCTCCCATACATGTTATACTTTTTCCCAGCGGGAGTGTTGGCGGCTGGGTGTGCTGCAGATTGCAAGAACGAAGGCAGCAGGTAGGTCAGCATGTGACGCAGGTGAGAGAAGTGTGTGCTCTGCGATGTGCATGTGTATCATGAACCCCTTCTGCATGCTGCATGGTCTTCAAGGCAAGATCGTGGGAGGACTGAAACCCAGGCTAATAGGGGTGGGGTCAGCCCCAGCCCATATACGGCTGGTGCAGCTGCCATACTTGATGTTTTGTATAATGACCTTGATGCTGCCCACTTGCCTGGCAGCCGTACCTCTCCTGCTCGTGGCGTGTGTGAAGTTCACCAGCATGTGATGGACTCTTCTTTCGGCTGGTGTTTACAAACACCCACGGGTCAGGCATGAACCAGGCATTTGCCTCACTTTCCAGGCGTGGATGTCACGGAGGCCAGAGTGTGATGATTGAACCCGCTGAGTGCTTACGCACCAAGCTGTGCTGAAGCACTAAGCTGTGCCCAGCAATGAGCAATACTCCGCAGTATTCCCTTTCTCAAGTTGGCAACGAAAGCGGACGGATGGGATGAAGCTTTAAACGACCTTGGCTGTGTGATCTGCAGAGGATCTAGGGCCTGACTTGCACATGAATGGTGTGCCTTGCTGCTGCCTAGTTGATTATGCCATAATATGCAGGAGTGTGGTGGGTTCTGACTTTTGCCGATTCGGGTCTTGTCAGACTTCTTGTAATACTAACGGTGTACTGTCTCTGTAGTGTTGTTACACTTGTGCTGCGGCCTGGAGGCTGACCCTGCATCATGCCTTGCAAGAGGTGGCCCTCCCACTGCCTTGCAGCCCACGCCAGCCGATGCGACAGCTGTCAGCTGCGACTCATCATCATCATTACACGGCTTGTCAGCTGCAACTGGCGCTGAAGGCTAATGTAACAACAACAACAAAAACAAATAACGAGAAGTCAGCTGCGACTGGCCCCCAGGTGAATGCGGCCACCCATGTGGGCACACCTACCCCATGGCAGGCTGGCAGCATGTGTACCGCCACACGTGGTTTACAGTGTGACACTTCATCTAGAAGTGTAAATGAATGGATTGTTTCAAAACCTGCAGGTTCCCCAATAGTGGTGTGTGCAAGCCTCTCCATTGGTCATCTCCAGCCGCCAGCGCACAGCCACCGCATATGTTACCGACATCATCACCCCGGTCCTGAAACAACATAACCACTCAGCCGTGCCTGTCATGCTTTCAGAACACAAATGCTGCAGTGCAATGACCTTGGCCTGACTTCCCTGCTTGCCTCAACCAGGTCCAATCACAGCCATCATGAAGTGGTCGTTTGCTGGTGAGTGACCCCACCAGGCACAGACTGATTATCACGATCTGTTGCTGAAAGTGGGGAGGGCCACGCCAAACCTGCCGTACACATAAAAACATACCAGTCAAACCAGATGCTCCCCTTCGGCTTGTATGTGCAGGCAACCATCCGGCCCTTCCTCAACCATGGCTGGCCCTAGTACCCATCTCACATGTAGTAACAAAAACTGCAACGATCAGCAACTGGCAGGGCACTAGAGTCACATAATACCTGACACTATGCACCCAGTCATGCACCTGTGAGAAGCGTTCAACATAAAAAATGCATTTATTCTCACACGCCACTGACTTTCACCCAGCAGACCAGGTATGCGTGCCTATCATCGCATAGCTGGCACCTTGGCCTGCACCTGTGCCGCAAGAGGCATTAGAATCCACTGCAACGCCCTGCACCTGCAACATGACTCGGCTGTGCGGTGCCGCCGCTGACTTGAGCGTTAAGCAAAGAGAATGGTACATAATAGTAGAATCACGTGCCAACAGCTGTGCAACTACACCCTCTCCTGCTGTTGCTAGTATTGCAGACTGCTCGTGAGCCTATGGGTCCTGCATTTGGCTGCTGCTATGAAATGGGACCGCCGGGGGCGTGGTTGGACCGTTGGACTGCCTCCTGCCGGCCAACCGCCTCACCAGCCGCATGCTGCATGTGGGGGCCACTGCGGCTGAGTGTGCTGTGCCTCCGTGAGGCCGACGCGAGGAGGGACAGCTTGCGCATGCGGCCGCTGGTGGAGCTCACCCCAAGGATGCTCACATTGCTCGACGACACGCGCGCAGCCATGTTGGCAAGGGTGGCATCTGCACCACCCTGCATCCTCACAGCATACTGGTCCAGTCGAGACACTGGCAAGCTGGCCTGGGAGCTGGGGCCGTTGAGGGTGGCGACCCCATTGACTCCACTAAAGGAAGACCACTGAACCTGAGGTGTGACGCCACTGTGGTGAGAGTGAGAACTACCCCGGCTGTCATCCACCACACCGCCAGCAACACTGCCAGTTTGGGGTCCACTGGTACCAGCACAATCTGTGCTCAGCGAACCTGCCCCATCCCCACTCAGCCCATTGCCTGCGTCTGTGCCGGGCCGGCCTGAACGCCCATCGCGCACTACCTCAGGTGCTGCAGCTGTGCCAGTTCCGTGCGAGATCCCGCGCAACATTGCGCTGTTGCCCTGCCCCACCTGACCAGCTGGGTCTGCTCCAGAACCAGGCCCCACCCCATAACTGAGGCTCCGGGCCCAATCTGGTTGAGATCCTGATGCTGGTCCCTTGATCCCCTGCTGTGCAGGACCCTCATCGCCTGCTCCTGTCATAGCGCTGCTGATGGCGGCTGCAGTACCACCAAGCCGCAGGTTTTGCACCTGGAGCATACCGCCAGTCAGGCCCTGTGCGCCTGGCGCCACTTGGTGAGGAGCAGGTGCCTCAATGACTCCAGGCGCGAGCTCAATGCGAGCCCTGATGCCAGCCCCTTCCCAAGCCTCCTGCTTGCCGTCCTGTGTACCACTCGGCATTGGAGCTGCTCCTGGTCCTGGCATGTTGTGCCCCAGGGGAACACAGGGGGAGTCAAGGCTGCGGCCTCGCCAGAAGCCCCGTGCAGGCGGGCTGCCTGCGCTGGGCCCTACAGCCCCACCAACCGCTGCTGCAGCTGGCCCTGTCTCACTCGGGTATTGGACACTAGCCGCACGGCCGAAGCGGGTCACCTCTGCCAGAGATCTGGTGCCAGCTCCTGGGGCAGTGGCTTCACACTCCCCTGGCTGCGCAGATGAGGGCGTGAGGGCGTCACGGCGTGTCCGGTCTGTCTGGGAGAGGTTGGACAGGAAGCTGCCGAGTCGGTTGCCGGCACCGGCAACTGCTGCAAGCAGGCGCTTGTTGCCAGAACTGGCCGCATGTGTTGGGGAGGTGGAGGCAGAGCCTGAAGCTGAATAGCCTCCACAGCTCATGATTGGGGGCTGCAGGGATGCACGACGCTTAGAAGAAGGCCGCAGCCAGGCGGCAGGGGAGCGGAAGCTGTGGCTGCCATTGTTGGGCTTGACCACCTGAGTACAGCTGCCATGCGCCAGCAGCCATGCGGGTGGCTGGGGCAGTGCCATGGGCATGTGAGCCGCAAGCCTGCATGGTGAACAGCGAGAGCGCACGGCATCGTCACAGAGGCATCGAGGTTAGTGACATTCAGAGAACATGACATGCGCGCACGCTGCGTATTGTCACATTCAGAGAACATGACATGCGCGCACGCTGCGAACTGTCACATCCAGAGAACATGACATGCGTGCACGCTGCGTACTGCACACTGTGCACAGGGCACACACTCCTGCACGCTGCGCGCTGCACACACCAGACTGCAACACAAGAGCCCCTGGCTTGCAGTGCATGCTGTGCAAAGGGTGAGCACAGCCAGAGGCAGGGGGCTAGATGATGCGTGCGTGGGGGAGGATGCAGCTCAAGCACGGCATAAGGCACCCACCCGAGTTGAGCCCAGCTGGCTGCACTAGCATCTGCAGTGGGGCTGGGAGGTAGGCCACTGCTTGTGACATAGTGCATGCCGGGACCGTCCGGCCCTCCGTCCTGCTGCTCCTCTGCAGGCTGTGCAAACAAGGCACGTCCTGAGTTTGTGGTGGTACAGCTGGCTGTCGGCTGCCGCGTGTGATTCGTGTAGCTGCTGCCGCTGTCGGCAGCCGACTGGCTGAAGGGTCCTTTTACCACAGGCAGCTGCTCAGAATGACATGCGCACGCCGCCTGGGCATAGCCGTCTCCGATGTGACCTTCGAGGCTCTGAGATGGATTGTCATGAGATTGACATGTGCCTGTCTCACCCAGGCGCACGTCGTCCCCCTCCTCAAAGTCTTCACTGCCACTGCTCCCACTGCTGCGCCTCCGCCCAACCCATGCTTGCTGTGTGGCCCCCACCTGAGGGATGCCCAGTTCCCCACTGCCAGTTAGCATCAAGGTGGCGTCCTCATTTGCGCTCCCTACGCTGTCGCCTCGCCACAGCTGCATGGCATGACCTGCTGGCTGCTGCTGGCTGGAAGGACTAATGAGATGGCCCCGGGCATCATCACGTACACCACCCGCCCTCACATTATTGGACGCGGCCGGGTCTTGGGCATCAGGTGGTACTGATGGCCCAAGGGACTGGTGTCGCTGCTCAGCGCCCACTGCCCCAGACTGCACAGTGGCTGCTGCGTGGCCAGCATGCCGCCCCTGCAGCGCTTCCTCAGGCAGGTGGTCTGACGCGGCTGCAGCACGTGCCTCCTTTGAGATGGTAGATGGAGGCAAGGGGGATGGTTTTGTTGCAGATGTGCAGCGACGGGGTAAGCCCCCTGGCTGCACAGCAGAGCCATCAGGAGTATGCAGAGAGGGGGCGCCTGGCAATGCTGGCTTCCAGCGTGCTGGAGCCCCACCACCACCGCTGATCGCAGCAAGAGGATGCCCAGCGGGCATTGCTGCTGCAGGCAACCGAGAGCTGGCTTGGCCAGGGTGCGAGGGGCTGATCACGGCGTGCACACCGGGGGTGTCGCCATACGTGCCCAGTTGCTCGGTAGCCTGCTTGCTGGCTCGGCTGGCGCGAGAGCTGCGGCTGCTTGCCACGCCGTGCTCGCTGGTCGATGCCCGATGCCTGAAGTACGCGGCCGCCACCACCAGGGGTGCTGACAGCCTGCGCATGCGACCACCTGATCCACGCCGGCGTTGCAGCAGCAGCACACCCGGTGGGAGCTCTTCCTCCTCAGCCAGCTCCGCGGCATGCTGCTGCATGTCATACTGGTGTGCCGGCCCAGTATCACTGTGCCTCCAGCGCCGTGTCAAGCTGGCTCTCAGGGACCCCACAAACGCAGATGACGGGCAGGATGATTGGCCGCTGTTTGACGTTGTGTATTTGAAGGGGCCTGCCTCTGTCATGGTGCCAAGGAGCGCAGCAACTGCAGCCGCATGCTCTTCTGTCCATTTATTCCGCACAAGGGACATGCACAGGAGCTCCTCCTTGGCAGCAAAAGATGCCACCTGCTTGAGCACGGCTGCAGATGGGTTGGAGACTGGTCGCGAGGCCTTGGTGGTGTGGCCGGAGGCCACGGCTGCAGCTGGGTTGGGGCCCACGGTTTCATGCTCGTAGCTGCGCACGGCGAGCGGCCAAGATCGACGCGATGCAGACGAGGTGAGGCGGGGTGTCCCTTGGGCTCGTGCACCCGTGCGCGCATCGCCCGCCCTCATATGATCCAAAGCAAGCGGCGGGTGCGGGGCGGCCTTGGCCTGCGGCAGCAGCCGCAATGCCATATGGCCGTGCTGGTGGTGCATCAGCTCCTGCTCCTCAGCCTGGCCCTCGCCCCCCGGGACCTCTTGCTCGGCCCCCTCCTCCACAGATGCGTGGTGGCTGCTGCCCCTGCTCAGTGGGGTTGGCAAAGCAGGCGGTGTACCCCTTGTCCCGGGCGCCAGCTGCAGCCGCCAGGGGGTCTGGAGCAATGGCACTTCATCTGCGCCCAGGACGACCGACTCTCCCCCCATGACACAGGGGCCCTCCTCCGTCATGATCATGGCAGAAGGAGAGGTTACAGTGATGCTCTGCGACGCCAACTGTTGCGCAGTGTCACGGCTGGCGCGGCCGTTCGCATGCGCCAGGGCGCCTGAACGCTCAATTGAGCTGGACTGTACTGCCGCAGTTCCAGCAACTGCATCCACGGTGGTTGCTGGCGTCCTGAGGCGCGTGGCGCTAACTGCTCGAGTGTCACTGCCCACCAGGAACAGGTCTTCATACTCAGCCATGGTCACCGGCGTCTCAGCAGATGAACGGACTCCCCCGCAGCATGTAGGCAGCTGGGTGCACGGCACATAGCCCATGTCAGCGCACAGCTGGTCATGGTACGCCGACATGTACAGCAGCAGCATGGCCGAGCGATGCAACTGTGGAGGCATGACCTCACGCTTCCAGGCGGCCTGCGCCGCGCAATCTGCGCGCATGTCTGCGGTACACGGCAGTACCACCTTGGCCTGCGGTACGCATGGCAGTACAACACGGCAGTATGTTGGGGGCGTCAGGAGCGGTGTAGGTACCGTATGTTATGTGCATTCAAACGCCACAAAGGCAGGCACCTGCCTAATCCGACTGTCCCACCAGTATGCTGGAGTGCTGTGCACCCAAAACTACATGCGTTTCGCGGAAACGCAGCAGGCACAAACAGCAGTCATGCCAAGCCGCCTGCTGATCCTGCAGGTGCGCCAGCCGTGCATGAACACACATTACGCGGTGCACCAATGCTCTGCCAGCCGTGCCCCGCAGTTGCTGTGTGGTGTGAGAGCTCACCTGCAGTGCATTCCTCAACCACGCGCACTGCAGCGCGACGGTGAGGGGGTTGTTGTAGGAGTTGACTTCAGCCCCGATGAAAGCCAGGTTGGGAACCCCAGGAGGAATGATGGAGCGGTACAGGTACAGGCCGTCCCGCTGGAGCTCCAGCTTGTTCTGAGTCTGAGTGTCAAAGAAGGTGTACCGCTTGCTGTAGCCAGTGGCGAAGATGACCTGCACAATCATGAACAGAGGGCGAGGATAGAACAAGTCCCGCATGCAACGGTGTCACTGTCACTGCTTCCTGTTCCTCTTCAGGTCCTGCAGTCCATGCTCTTCCTCTCAATTTTCGTCCATTCCCATCAAGCAACAAGAAAGCTTCAAGCTGCAAGCCAACTTTCTTCTTGGGTGCGTAGCTACTCATGCATTGGGCCGTGTTGCGTGCTCTAAGCAGCCACAGCAGCAGCACGTGCACAGGCACAGCCCCCACTGGGCCAATGCTGCCAACAGGACAGGCGGCAAGAGCAGTGTAGTGGCGGCAAGAGCAGTGGGAAAGATCTGTGGCAGTGTTGGCATGATGGACAGCGGCTGCGGTGATCATGACAGTGGGCACGCTATAAAGCAGCACTGCCACGCACCATGTCAGCGTGGACCAGGGAGCCGTTTGCAGCTAGGGCCACTTTTGGGCTACCAGGAGTGCCAGGCGCCGTGATATACTGCTCCTCTCCAAGGCCCTGGCCCCCCTCGTCAAGAGGCCCACGCTCATTGTGGTGGCCGGGTCCAGTGGGAGAGGGCACCGCGAAAGCCATATGGCCGCCTTCACGAGCTACTGGCTTGACCTGGATGCTGTGGGCTACGTAGCGCACGACCTCGCCTGTGGCCAAAACAGGCGCGAGCGGCAGATGTTGCCAAACCAGGGCAACAGCGTGTACTGCCACCTGCTTGCATGCGTCATTGACCAGAAGTTCACAAGAGCTTTGTACACGGCGGGCGCATCATGCTTGTTTGCTGGAAGCGAGCACAGCTATCCAATGGCAAGTCAGCATATTGTGCTGGACTCCTGAAAGAAGCATGACCAAAAACATTAGATGGTCACACTACCCTTCTGAGCTCCATGAGGCTTAATTAGGAAGCACATGGAGGCACATGGGTTCACAGGCTTTATGCTTCATGCTTCATGCCATCCCGCACACTGCAGTACTGCAGTACTGGAGTGTACCGTGCTAATGTCATACTGTGACTGCACAATGCACACCTCTTATCGTGCCCAGCTTGCCCTCCTTAATCAGTCTGCTCCACCTCCCATCGTGCAGCACGCCCCCATGGAACACGTCCTACAGCAGCAGCAGCAGTTGCAGCAGCAGCAGCAGCAGCAGCAGTTGCAGCAGCAGTAGCAGCAGTCACAGCCATGAACAGGCAGTACAGTGGTAGGCGATGGGCCCCAAGCAACTGCAACAGCAGCCATGGGCAGGCAAGAGCTCAGGCTCAGGCACAGGGCTCAGACAGTTACTCGATGCACCGCAGGTGGCTGGGTGCCGGCGTGCGAGCATGACAGCAATGCGCACGCAACTCCATATCAGGATGGATGACTGCTCACAAGGCCCCTTTGACAATCGTGTCCGTGGCCAACATTACACAACGCCACACACCTTGGCCATGCCCATGGATGGCAGCACTTCGCCTGAAAGACCTTGAGCCTCAACTAGTGCGTCTTGCATGCCCTGCCACCATTTGGCCTGGGAGCCCTTCTTGGCTGCGTGCTTCCAACGCTCCAGCTTGCCAGCAGTGTAATAGGGCGGGAGGACGGCGAGAGGTGCACGGGAGTTGGCCCACTCTGCGAAGGTCTGCTTCGCCTGGCCCAGTGCGCGCACGCGTGGCACGGGCCAGTGTGCCTGCAGTACAAAAGCAATACACAAGCAGTACGTGCCAGTAGTTAAGCGATACATCATACATGGCTCTTATCAACTGTGCAGGCAGCACACGCGCAGGGCGTGTACGTGCTGCCCCTGTCACCACCCCCCCTGAACCCTAGCTGATGTGCTGGCTGAGCATTACATCACGCCGTGGCAGCTCCAGTACAGGGCAACGCAATACAGTGGGTGCCAGCTACAGGGCAGTACAGTTTAGGGGAACTAAGGGGTAGTACAGGGCAAGCTCATGTAGTATGGGGCAGTGCAGCACTGCATGAGGCAGTACAGCACTGTGTTAGGCAGTACAGAGTACTTAAAAGGCAGTACAGTATAGTACAAGGCAGTACGCCACAGTACGCACCTGCCGGAACACAACAGTACAGGAGGCCGCCAGCCCACTACCCGCCACCTCACACGCAATATCCACAGCTGCCTTGCCACCTCCCACCACCACCACATGCTTTCCCGCCACACTCTGCAGGTTTTGGAAGCTACCGCTGTGCAGCACTTCGCCCCCAGAGCGCACAAACACACCGCGGTCCTGCACATCCGGCATGTTGGGCTGGCTGTGCAGGCCAGTGCAGATCACGACGAAGCGTGCGTGGATCGTGCCTGTGCGCGCCTGCATGCCGCCAGCTGTCGCCGTGCTGGATCTGTTGCAGTTCGTTTCAGTTCCGGGGGGTGGCGGCTCAGAGAAGGAGAGGCTGCTTCCGTTGGGCTGATGCATTGGCAGCCGCCCAGAATGCTGCTGCGCTGCTTGTGCAGCAGAGGGCCAACCAGGGGAGCCAGGGGTACTGGTACTGGCGGTTTGCGGCTGCAGGCTGCTGTCCCCAACAGCGCTCTGAGTGGCATGCAGCTGGCTCAGCTGGGTGCTGTTCCCTGGCGACCCCTGCAGCCCACTACTCACACCCAATGCATCCATCTGCTGCACTGGTGCGGGACCATGGGAGTGGTCGAAGCTGGCTCGCTGCGTGCGCATCGTGGATAGCGGCCCGTGCTGGCTAGTGTGCTGCGACCCTTGAGGGGGTGAGTAATGGTATGACACTTCCCAGTCCCTGCGGCGTGCAAGCGAGCGCACAGGGATTTATGTTCAGGTTTGAAAGTGGGGAAATGTGTAGGGGTTGGTCGTGGGGTTGGGTCAGGGGTTTGGTGGGGAGGATTTGGTTTGCATGCAAATGAGGGTTCAGGTTGTAGGCTGCAATGTAGGGTTGAGGAAGTGCACTGGCCACATGCCTGCGAGCATGCACAGTACTTACAAGTCCATAAGTCTACTGGCTAGGGGCATACTCAAGACTCAGAGCACATGCGGCACGCATACTGCAGACACATATGACACACATAATCACAAGAGCCTTGCCCCAAACGCACTTGCGCTCCGGCCGTTGGACGACTTTGAGCACTCGACAGTTTGTGCGCACATGGCTGGAGAGGTTGAAGTGATCGGCATACTCGCAGATATAGCGCTTGAGGCTCGGTGCCTTGGGGTACTCCTCAACGTATGGAGGTAGAGGGAACTCAGCCAGCTGGTAGAAGCGCTTGGGCACTGCATGAGAGGCAGTGGTTTTGCGTGTTGGGGTCGTGGGCATGTGTATTGTTCGGCTGTACCCTGAACGAGCCCAGCACTCAAAGCTGTGGTGCTCACGTGCTGATGTCCGTGAAAAGGTGAAAAGTAGAGATCCCAGATCCCAGTTAGAAGTGCAGGTCCCAGATCCCCCACATGGTCACAAGCAGGCCCAGTATTCAGGGGCATGCAGGCACGCCATGCGGGTCTGCCAGCAGGGCACACCTTGAATGGCGAGGTTTGAGTAGGCCATGCACCACACCCCTCCCACTTCCGGCTGCTTCTCCAGGACTACCGCACGCAAGCCACAGCGGAGTACTGCTCTCAGGCATTGCAGTCCGCTGCAGGGTCAACCACATGGGCACGTGCATGCATGGCGATGGTCAGCAATACATGCAGCACATGCCGTGCCCAAGCTGGTATGCCTTGGCCATGGCGTAGGCCTTGTGCTTGTGCTGCTGGTGTGTTGAGGAGGTGCGTGTCATGCCGATGGGCTGCTGGTATGTGAACGGCTGAGGGCATCAACCAACACCTCCTCGCGCCTTTCCACAAGGCGGTCCAAGCAGCAGTGGCGCGTCGTCTAGTTGCGTACTTCCACTGCCCCCTGCCCCCGCGTACGTACTGAAATGAGCACGACATTACTGCTGCGGCTCTGCACACTTTCATTTCATCAAAGTGTGTCACTAAAGAGGCTGCTCGCCTGCTGTTGCGGCTGCTGTCCGCGGCTGGTGCTTCGTTCACCGTGACATACTGTTGTTCGTGTCATTGTGCAGGCGTACCTCATGCCCCCTCCTACGATGGCGACGTCAAATACCTCCGCCTCCTCCATCTTGTGACTAATCTCAGCGCGACAGGTAGGTGCACACTGTTATGGTGAGGCCACTGCCAAAGCCAGCGCGACCTTCATCTTATGGCATTCCATCGTGCGTGGTTGAGACCATCCGCAGTGGGCAGCTTTGCCCAGAAGTTCATCACGGTCAGTTAGGTAATGATGGGTCGTATCCAGACAATGCTGAAACATACACACAAACATGCGGATGCACAGGAATGTCCGCTGATCCTCACGCCCTCACAAGGAAACTGCGGTCGTCAGCATGTCACAGCAGTCACAGCATGTTGACAAATCGATGGACATGTGCAGAAAGGAGAGCCCCCACAGGCCGTTGATCGAGCTTGCTACTTGCGCATAAGTACGCACCCATGCCTGCGCAACGCTTAGATCAGCTGGGCCCTCTGCAGGTCCTGGCCCTGGGTGGCATCGCGTGGCTGGGTTGGAAATGGTTGCAAAACAGGAGGAGGCAGAGGTGAGAAAGCATGCGGGGTTTGAGCAAGTGCAGCACATGGCGCATGGTCTGCACATACATGCCTAGCACTGTGGCGAGTCCCATGGGCATGCCCCAGCCTCCAATAATGTCGAACACGTTCACACATGCAGGCCAACACGAGGTACTCGGACGTAAGTTATCATCCCAACTCAGCCTCGGGCCTCCCGGCAGGGCGCAGCATGGCATGCTCACACAATGCAATGTCGCATGCATGATGCATGCACTTACACACTACGGTAACTATGCAAGCATACACCGCACTCAAACCTGGTTGCAGGGATGGCTCCCGCAAACCGGCACCTGGTGTCAGCATGTACGTTGACCCCAACACGGGCCAGCAGGTGCACAAGCGGACGACGGTTGAGTCAAAGAAAGGTGCGCAGCACCCAGCACAGCTCCAGTGCCCACTTGCAAACCATCGATGTGTTCGTGCATACACATGAAATCCACTGCCAGAGGATTTAAACTTGTGTGGGGATTTGTGGCATTTCTATAGGATAGGATATCCCAGCACCTGTCTGCTGCCATCCCCCCGTCCTGCGTGATGTGCCTTGTGCCAGTGTTTCCTCCTTGATTGTGCTGCGTGTTTCAACGGTTCTGCAACATCCTGCATGCCTGCAGGCAAGGTGGTCATGAAGACAGAGGAAGTGCGGACAGGCACTCGAGGCCGGCGGTGAGACTCAGCAACTGCCAAGAGGAGCAAGGCTGCCAGTGCAGGCCTTGGGCTAGGCCCCTACTCAAACCTACTGAAACCTACTCAACCTGCCGAACCACCATCTGTACAGCCCCTTGGAGACCCGGCTCAGCATACCGGTCTCATCTTGCTGCACAGCGTCTGCACATGGCGGCACTACATGGCAGTAACACTGACACCGTGCAGCTGAACCGCGAGTTGGTTCTGTGGGCAGTCAGCAGCCCAGCAGTACGCTACTGCATGCCAGATCCAGGCACACAGGCATCAAGCAGGCTGCGGTCATATGATCGCGAGCAGTAGCAGCAGTAGCGGCAGGCAACTCGGCAGTAGCCCAGCAGACGCTGCAGGTCTGCACAGCAGCATTGGATGAGATGATCACGCATGCACCTGGTACATGAGCTGGTACATGAGCTGTTGGTGCAGGGGTGTGAACGTGGCCTCTGCAGTTGGGCCCCTTGCATGCGGTCCCTACCTATGGCAATGCAGCTTGGGGGGCCGTGTGCTCGCATGAGGTTGTACAATGGACAATAAAGTCTTCGTGCAATGACATGCTGATGGCTTGTATATGTGTGTGTTGGTTACATCGTACGCCCATATGTCTGCGAATGAACATGTACTATCATTGGTTAAAGTCCTAAAACGTGATGGATTCAAGATCAATTGAAGTAGGGATCGGGTGCGGGAGGTTTATGGCAGGTTTCGAGTTCACAGCTTCTCAGCCATTATTGAACTGCTCTCCCCCCTGTTGGTTGATTCATAGAGTGATGGCCCGCTAGCAGGCCTTGATAACAAGTGTGGCTCCTGCTTGAATGCGCTAAGGTTGCAACAGCACGGGTCAGCACGGCTGAGAGAAGCTGATGGGCAGGTGTGCTGATGGGGCACCCGCAAGTTGTTTGGGCATTCTGAATGTAAGAATGTTACACGTGCTATGTCTGATAAGGTCAGACACCATAGCCTGCGCGACAGTGGCTGTTGTGTGACCCATGCGTGCCACATAGCATGGCAAACATATCATGATAATTTATACAGATCTCATAAGCAATCCCATCTCACAATCATCATAACCTCATAATCAATGTGATTAAAGAGGTATGGGTGCAGCTCAATTGGAGCCATCTCAATCTCAGCTCTCCAGCTGCAAGCCTATCAATCGAATGGACAACATGTCAGCAACATGTGCACAACACAAAGCAACAGCTGCGTTGCTCAATGACTGTGGCCACAACTGATCAACACAAAGCAACTGAGTCCTGTTCTCTCAGCTCACCTAAAAAGAGTTGCACCCCTATCTACCTGATCTATCCGCTCCCAATAGCTCCCCCCAAACCTACCCACCCCACCCCATCTAAGCGCAAGCATGCTGCCAGCAGGCGTGCTGGCCAGGTGCCTGCGCTTACATCACAAACTCTACGCTACCCAAGGTCCCAACCATATTTGCTGAGACCTACCTAGACGTCTTTTGTCGCCAGCTATAGCAGCTGGGATCACCCTCTCCATCCTAACCACCGGCCAGTCTTTCCAATGGCTTGTTCTGACTGTTGCCAGCGAGGCCGTGCTTTAAGGAACCACCACAAAGCCAAAGAAGTAATTGACGCCCCATGAAAGAATCCTTGTTGGAGCTGGACGCCAGCATATCTCGCTTGCTACTTGACACATCTTCACACTTCACACTTCACACATGTTGCTAATCCTGTCTCGTGGCAGGCATCTATGCGCCATGATGGACGTACGATGTAACCAACACACACACACACGCGACTGGTTACCATTCACTTTTCCTTCTCCTGCTGTTTCTGTTGAGCCTCGCTTTGCTCTTTTCCTGCAGGGAGGGTCGGCCTCGGCCGCGTGCGCTGTTTTTTCGGTGTGCGCTGTGCTCTTCCCTGTGTAACCTTAACCTTAACCCAACCAAGAAAAACAGGATGTACATGCTGCACCTATGGAAGCACCTATGGAAGCACATAGCAATCACCATTGTCCAGAAGTCACCAAAAACAATACCCTGGAAATTACCAAGGGCAAAATGTTGAATGCCACCGACTCCTCGCACAACAGCTCACTTCCTTGGTGGAAGCTCAACCCCGCCAGGCTCCCCAACCCAGCTCAGAGCGCATCAAAAAAACCGTTGCTGAGGAGCTCACTGAAAATGTTATCAGACTCCTGCTTATCATCAGAAAACAGGGACGTCATGTCGAATTCCACTGCCTGCTCACCCTGCGCACCCGGGCCTGATCTGGCGGCAACCGCTGGTGCGCACCACGAATCATTGGCGGCAGTAGGGCTCCAGAGCTGTGGGGCGTGCTCCACAGGCTGCCCAATGCCTACTGCCGCGCTCGTTTGCGGCTCAGGCGCAAAGCTGCGCTGCCGCACACGGCGCTTGGTACCGTCCGTAGAAGCAGCAGCATCCGAGCCCAGCTGCGAGCTGCCCTCCTGCAGGCCAAACTGCTGCACCTGCACCTGTCCATCGCAGTCCTGCCACGCACGCTTGTTGCCCACAGGCTGCACCCAAGGAGCAGCAGGCACGGGCACGCTGGAGGGAGATGTTGCGCGGGGGGGGATA
>BDCZ01000161.1:97517-108837 GCA_001662365.1 Chlamydomonas applanata | reverse complement strand
CCATCTGAGAGGGACAGCTGGGGACAGCTGCGGCTGTTCACAACCTGCTCCATGTGCGTCAGTGCACGTGCTGTGCAGTAGTGGCTCTGGTGATGAGGTACCAAGCTGCCGTGCACACTGTGCAGGCAGGTTCGAGCGACTCAGCTGGTAGACTGCATGCATGCGGCCCTGCAACATGGCACCACCACAAACAACCAGCGAGCCTCACGGCCTCGCCCGACGCTCCCCCGACGCACCACTGACTGGTCTGAGCACTGGAACACCAGCACAGTATCTAAGTCGTAGTCCAGCCTCCGCCCAGGCCCGATGCGGAGGGTTTGGCCGGAGGTGGGCGGAGGAAGACCTGCAATTGAACAAATTTGGTGCAGTGAAAGGCTCCTGAGCGCAGCTTTTGGTAATCTAAGTGCACCAGGAGCATCGATTCAAGCGAGAAGCGCCAAACCTCTCGCTCAGTGCAAACGCAGCTGGCCACGTGCTTCCCAAGCAATCAAGAGCACGCTGAGGCCATCCTGGGGCCTGATCGGCATGCTCTGCTTGCACGTTACTGTTTGTAGTAGTTACGTCGGCAGGCTCACCTGGCTGCTTTTGATAGCCACCTGCATTCGCGGGTGGCGCCATCTGACGTTCTGGCAGCGATGCGGCCGACTTGTGCTTGGTTCAGCAGAAAGCACCCTCCACTAGAGGCACACAAGAACTGAAACGTACAAGCCGCACGCAGTGTGTGGAGACGTTCAATGCGCTTGAAGCTTGTGAAGACACCTTTCTCACTGGCATGGTCATCATACCCGTGATTGGCCCCTTGCGCGGCCGCTTTAGTTGCTTCAAAGCCATACTCGTGCTTGGACAGCAAAGCGTCTGCTGCCTCGTTGCTCTGCTTTCTCACCTCCTTCGCCACGCCCACATGCCGTCCTGTAGTATACCACTGTTGGATGAAGGCTCCTCCTGTGTGCTAGCTTCAGACGAGATCTGACTCACTGAACCCTGCTACATGCAAACGCGTACCATGTGATGCATGGTGCAGTCTTCACATGTACTTCATGCACACACCCAGCCATGGAACGTCGGTATCTCCCACGAGGCACTTGCATGCTGTGCTCTGATCCAGATTCGTTTTTGTACAGCAAGTCGGATGATGCTTCATCGCTACGTTCTCTCACCTCCTTCATCACACCCATCTCACAATACATCACGATGTTCAGGGAATCATGTATTTAATGTAGTAGGGGCTCGTCCTGCGTGGTAGCTACAGACAAGAAGTTAGTTGGGTCCTGCTACATGCACGGTATGTATGTGCTGCGTGAACACAGCCATGCAAGCGGACCATGCACCCAGCCACAGGACATTGGTATCCCCCACCATGACTGCGTTGCGCTCGTGTCGCCTGCATGCAGTACTCCCATCAAAACTAGCGGCCAGACAGGTGCAGTGCACTGTGGTGTGTATCACCTCACTGCTACCTTTCTGGTGCCTGCAGGCCTCACAGCAACAGCAGTGCCAGCGGCCTGGGTCTGGCACCCTCCCCATCGTCGGGCAAGCAGCGGGCGGAGGGTTCTGAAGCAGCACATCAGAAGCATGACCACCAAAAGGTGTACGTGCTCCTGTGAAATGTGCTCCAGGGAGTGGGGTTCTGAGCTGGGAGGGGAGCTGGGTGCCGAGAGTGAGAAACTACAGTGAGGGCCATCAATACAGAGCCGCATCAAACAGCATGGCAGCATGAAAGCTGCTCATACAACCGAGGCGCCAATGCTGCAGGTGTGCAGTCTGTGCACACCTGCATGCATGATCAGGTAGCTGGGCAGCTCAATCAGTGCCCTTTCAGACCCCAAATGCCCCCACAGCGCTGCCCCAACCCAACCCAACTCAACTCAACTTGACCCCAAGCTGCCTCACGCCCTGGTTGAGTCACCCATGGGTGTGCCGCTCAGGTCTGATGCCCACAGGTATCAGGCGCACAGCTCTGAGCTGGACTCACGCCCTGCCCGCCTACTTGGTCATGCTGTCATGGCTGTGGCATTGTAGTGTTCGGACAGGCAAGCTGTAGTGTTCGGACAAGCAAGGCTGTGATCAGCGATAGTGTAAACTTGCAACCCTGCTGGCGCGCTGGTCAAGAGCTCTCATTGGGCACGGTGCATGTACTAGCAACTGTATGAAAGGGGGGGGGGGGGTAAGATGGAGCGGTTTAGCATGAGGCAGGTGACAAGCCTTGGGTAGGCGACTTGCCGCAAGCTAAGCCACCTGCGAGGCTGCATCATGCACAAGCCCATAACACTGCATGGCCGCATGCAGGATCACTCGTGCAATGCGGGTGTTGCAATCATGGGTACTGCGGCCACGCGTCTGCGCTCAGGCAGCATACCATGTACTTCAAACACAGCCATGAGTTTTGTGGCATGGCATGATGCATACTGCACATCTTGCCATAACTCAATCAGTAAAAATGTGCCAAGATGTGTTCTCATCCCCACCAGCCCATACATGGACGTGTAAGTGAGCTATAACCCCTGGTGAGCATGGCGGTGCGGCTCCGACGGGTCTCGTCCCGCACTTGTAGTGCCACCATCACCAAATAAACTAGCACGCCAGGGCGCAGACATATGCAGACAGCATTAGTCTCACAGATCGACCATTAGAAGTGTTTCAAAAGCCCGCAGTACAGTTTTCTCATATCACTGAAACGCTCGCCCCAACGCAACTAGGCACCTGCATAGTGTCATATTTGAAAGCGCAGCGTCGATACAATACATGCAAGCTGCACGGTCATCATGCGCATCGCGGGCGTGATATCCTGACAGATGGTGAGCGGCACAAACCTCCACGCGCAAGTACATCATCAATGCGCTGTATTTTGATCCGTGATAACGTTGAAGCAGCATAGAATGAAGCGCTGTGCACAACCAACCATACACAGGGTGCGCGCAGCGAGGCGCCGCACAGTCAGTTCACCGCTGCTCCTGCTGTGCTGCGTGGGCGTGGCTGCATGCTCGCTGGGCGTGTGTCTAGCAGGTGCGCATGCATTCACAGGGCCATGCTTGCCCGCATGTGGCCTTATTTGCCAGAGCTGCGTACAGATGTGTTGTCGTTCTGACAGCTGCTGGATGGTTGCCATGCATGCATGCACGTGCCTGCAGCACGGCGCACGCCTGCGCTCCGCATCGATTCAGCAGGAAGCGAGCTGAAAAACTGGGCGGCTGCAGCAGAAGATGTAGAGGGCACACCAGCCAGCGGGGACGGCATTGCCAGCAACAAGGACGCGCTGAGTGTGCAGCCAGGCCAACAGCAGCACGGCACCAAGCCAGGAAACTACCACGGCCATGTTTCTGAGGCGCCAGATGGCTTTGATCAGGGCAAGGATGCTTGGGCTCAGCACCTGGTCTCACCCAAGCCCACGTCAGACCAGCCTGCAGGAGCGGTTCGTAGCAGGACCTGGCTCCCAGCCTGGCTCTTAACACCCCCTGAGATCCTCCCCATGTCTCTCTCAAGTGCCCTGCCAGAGGTCTTTCCCTTGCTGCCTGGTAGGCTGCCTGCCACCCGCCATCACTCAGCTGTCAAGCAGGTGGCCGGGTGCCAGCAGCCACAGGATGTGCAGGTTGGGACAGCAGGGGGAGAGGAGGAGGAGGAGGAGGAGGAGGAGGAGCTGTTCGGGTCAGACCAGGGGCGCAAGCTGGCGGGGGTGCTGCTAGACCGGCTGGTACCACCGAAGAAGGACACAGCAGCGCCTGTCATTGTCGCGGTGAGTGCCATCATGGGCTCTAGCTGTAATAAGATACGGTATCTTGTTCCTTTTGCTTGTCTTACTGTATCTGGATCGGCTCAAAATGCATCCCACAGGCACAACAGGTTGGTCTGGCCAAGTGTTTGGGATCAGTGCAGCCCACTGACGCAAGCAAGGAATGAAGTGCATGTCCTGCGCCGCTGCTTGTCATTGCTGCTCTTGTTTTCTAGAAATCAACGCGAGCACATCAAGCCCCCTCACACGCACACCATCCTTCTTTCTGGATTTGGCACCCATTCATAATCAATCAACAGAACTGACTGGGCATGCATCTGGTTCAACCCTGCCCTTGCTTGTGTCTGCCTTGCAGCCGTCGAACGCAATCCCGGCCACTGTCTTACCCACGACCACCACCACATCCCCCTACACGTCCGCCCTCCCCGTGGCGCAGCCAACAGCAGTGGTTGTTCCCGTGCCCGCCCCCAGCACAGCACAGCAAGCTGCTACTGCACAGAAGGCAGCTCTTGCCAACAAGGTGGCCGACTTGAGGCTGCAGCAATCACAGAAGGCTTCAGCAGCAGTGGACAGCCACAAGCAGGCACTGCAGAGGTTGGGCCTACTGCCACAGCCCGTGCAGCAGGTGAGGGGTGGGGGAGGGGCTCCAGCTACTGCCGTAGGCTGATGCATCCATGGGTTGCAGAGTTGCAACACCTCAATCTCGTACACTATCTCGTATTCAGGACTGGTTTGGGCCTCTAGTGATGGTGTTTTAGCTAATGACTGTCAGGCTCTGGCATGCAGAAACATCTGTGAAACGCCGTGTTATTACTATTATTAATTTCGTACACTGGCAGAGGTGCACAGGGGTCTGCCTTCCGGTAGCCCACAGAATGACGGGTGGCCCACGGTTAGCATGTTTCATCCTAGCACTCTGGTGTTCATGTTCATGATGCTGGGCATGATGCCTGGTTGCATTCCTTGCCGCCAGGCATGCATTATCATGATCACGGGGCCTGGGCTGCTGCCTGTTGCAGCATGGCAAGACATGTGATGTACCTACACCCGGCTCACTGGTCGTGGATGTGTCTCATCAACCTCTCGCAGGGTCCTCTCCCAGTGCCTGTCGACGCTGTGGCAGAAGCAGCTGCGCGTGCACAGGCAGATGCAGCCAGCAACGGTATCGAGGTCATCACCTCCAACCCCATCTCCATTTCAAATCCTATCAAGTCTGTCGGCGGTGCTTACTCTCTGGGCTTTGGCCTGGGTGGATGATCTAGGTGGTCTAGAGCAAGGAATTGATCTCTTACAGTCGGGCATGAGGGAGGTGCATGTGATCAAGACAGAAAAAGCTCGCAGAAAAATTGTGATGTTGGAATGAATGCAGGACCATGTTGTGTAGCAGGCGCCCATGCGGGCCCCCATGCAGCCCCCATGCGGACGGGGCCTTGTCAGAGGTTCAGGTTTGCCGCTGCGAACCGCAGGCAGTAGCCATGTGCTTTAATTGTGGCTGCCGTGTGATGAGCTTTGTTTGACCTTTTATCATGCAGCCAGTGCTGTGACTGCACTGTCGTGTGGTGAACAGCTGGTCTGTCCTCTTCTAATGGGTGGGCCATTTGTAACACAGGTATGGAGCCACATGTTTGACCTTGTCCACACCATACAGCTGTGGCAGGACAGCAAAGAAGTGCACCAGTACACAGCTAGTCAGCCGAAGATCATTCAAACAACCTATCTCATCAAGCCATCCAGGTTGTTGTGATTGTCGGCACATCAATTACCAGCACAAACTGCCAGTGCAGAGACTGCAGACACTGCCCCTGCGCATGTACAGCCTGAGTTATCACACTTGTATCAAGGTGGTAAATTCATCGGACTAGTACTTTCCGTCACTGGTTTCAAGCTTTGACCCAGAGGCTATGTACAGTTGTGCCACCAGGCTTAGGATGAAGGCATGGGTCTGAGCCCTCGCGTACATGCTAGCCCCAAACACCCCCAAACACCCTCCAATCGCTCAGCCCAAACTGCGGCTGCAGCACACATGAATCCTGCTAATGCCACCACCTTCCCGCCACCCACACCTTTTTCAACAAGCAACACGCCTGAGCAAAAGCGTGGCAGGAGAAAGCAGGTCAAGAGAACGCAGCAGAAAGCAGGTCAGAAAAAAACGGCTCCTGAAGCTGCATGGCAGAGCCATACAGCTGTCTCTGTTCACAAGGCCCTGCTGTGCTGCTTGCTAGCAAGAGAGCACACAGACTGCACTGCTGGCAAGGAACAAAGGAGGGACCTTAAGCAGGACATTCAGAGCTTGCAAGGGTTGGGCTAAGAAGCTTAGACCTTGTTGGCAGGCACGTCAGCACCCTTCTCCAGATAGACCCGGCCGTCCTGGGCAGACTTGCCCTTGGAGTGATCCAGCAGCTCCTGTGGGCAGCCCAGAGAGACCAGTGGGGATGGTCATGTCAGTGAATGGTCATGCGTCAGATTTTACCTTAATTTACCTATGGGTACACAAGCCAGACTTGTCCTCGTGTGGTGCTCTTAATAGACGGCTTGTCATGAAGCCACAGTGCGATCGCATCATCTCCCGCGCTTGCTGCCCCGAGCACCGAGTGGCACAATCCCATTTATGCACGTACGGTATGGCACTGCGCCACACATTAATGCACACATACAATATGTATGCACGTATGGCCAAAGGCCCACCAGATAGAACAGGTTTATAAGTCCACGCGAGACCCAGCAACACCCCAAACGCGCGCATGGCTCAACAGGCATTACGCATCCAGGCCAGTGTATATATATACATATGGCCCAGCAGGACATCACACACGCATGCCCAGTTCTGTCTGCACCTCACCTTCTCCTGTTCGAACAAGTAGGTGGTGGTCCATGTCAGGGCACACATTGAGCCTGCAAGTAAGCACACAGCAGGAGAAGGGCAACATCAGCAGTGCTGCAGGCGAGGCATGTGCCACGAAACCAAAGCACGTGACACGTGTGGAGCACAGCTTAGCCGCTGAGCCACAGTCGCACACCGGATACAACAACAGGTGCACCCGTGAATGCCGTGTTGCTTGTGCCCATGATGCAGTGGACAGAAACAACAGCCCATGGGTTCTGATTTTGAATACCCCTGGTGCAGGCCACGCAACTGCAGCGAGGCTTTCCAAGATGCCGCCCCTTTCACAAGCTGCCACAATGTAATCCAGCGGCGACGCACCAAAGAAGTACAGCAGAGAGCCAAAGCCATACGTGAGGGCGGTCATGTTCTGGAACTCCTTGAACGTAAAGGTCGTGGCACCACGCTCAGTGCCCATGACAGTCCACCAGTTGGCCACACCCCTGCGTGCAGACGAGCCAGGTAATGGTGGCAGCAGGTGTTACAGCCCAGATATGGCAGAAACAAGCAGTCTGAGTGCAGCTGTGCACCTCAACGGCAGGCAAGCTGCAGGAGCCAGCACGTGAGCGCATGCCTTGTTGACTGCATCATCATCAGTACTGTTCTGGCAGCCAGTTCTGAAGCCATCCATACAGCAGGTTGGTGCAAAGTTTGTCCATGGCTGGGAAGCCGGCAGCCCCTCACTCACCCAACAAAGAAGGCCGCGCCGGCCCAGAAGAACTGCAGCCACGCCCACCACTTGACACTTGTGATGTCACGCAGGCGGAAGGGCACGATGCCTGCATGCACACATGGGGCCAGCGCACACACAGGGAGGCGGACGGCTCAGCAGCTGAGCAGGAGCTTTAGGCGAGTTGCAGGGAAACCAACGGTGCTATGAGAGGCGGCCTTTGAAGAATCCAGCAGTGCCCTGCGCTTGGCTCCAGCTGGCCGTGGTGGAGGTCCCTGGCTGGATGCTACAGGCATCTGGCTGCAGCGATAGCACCCGGCCAAACCAGCACCTAGTCAAACCAAGATTACCGTCAGACAATCTAAACTTACGCCGTGTTAATATTATTATTAATTAAACTTACCACCGATGAAGATGGGGTCAATCCAGGACTGGATGTAGAAGGGGGCGGAGATGAAGAAGAGGATACCGCCGCAGATGTTCAGGATGTAGTAGCCTGCAACATGTGGCAGTTAGGTGCAGCACATGGCAACTCGCATGTAAAAAGATGACAACCAGCGTGGCAGTTGCAGCACAACATGGCCACAAGCAACAACTAGCGTGCACCACGATGCTGGAGCGTCACCATCTTATTCTTCAACCAAGCAGGATCCACCATGAACTAAAGCAATGCCCAAGGCCAAGACCCTCATTGGTTTTGTTTATGGTCATAAGTAAAATAAAAACAGATGTCATCTGAGATATAAGTGGCCAGACAGGAGGCTGCAGCAGCTACGCACCTTTCTCAAAGACGGAGTACGACACTGCCTGGTCATCCAGGTAAGGGTACTCTGGGTCCTCGTAGTCGTGCAGGGGAGGGTGCCAGTCAAAGTCGATGAACACGATTGAGGCTGCGCAAGGCGGCGGTGCGCAAGGAGTGGGCAGGTATAGAGACGATAGTAAGCTTTGATGTGAAGTGCACACAGCATCCCACTGAGGCGTCTGGGCAGGCATGGCTGGGGTAAGATAAGTGCATTTAAGCAGCGTCTGGGCAGGCATGGCTGGGGTAAGACAAGTGCATTTTAGCAGCACAGGGTGGTGGGTTGGAGTGAGGGAAAGGGTAGAACAGGTGTGTGTAGGGGCATATCTTGCAGTACACTGGGGTGCGATCTGAGTTGCCCTCCGACAAGCTATGCCACAGCTGCCCCGGCAAAGCATGCGTGCATCTGCAGCTGACACAGGTGCCCCAAATCAATATCTGTCTGCCAGCTGTTGCTGCCACATCTGCCGCAAGCCGAGATGCATTGCCAAGGGTGCCTGCCCACCACACACCAATGGTGTAGATGAGGCAGCCAAAAAAATAGAGCCATGCACCCCAGAAACGAGGGTTGGTCCAGTTAAAGTGCACCCAGTTGTACCTGCATGTGCCGCAGCGACCAGGCAAGCAGCATCTGTCAGCCGTCATCTGTCATGTCAGCCCTGGCTTCCGCGTTCTTTTCAGTCTGACCAGGACTGCCCACTGCTGGGAACGCGACATAAAGCTTGATGCAGGGGCCAAGGGAGGGATCATCAATTAGAAAAAAAGAAGAGTGTGGAAGAGTGCGCAGGCACATGTGCAAGGGAGTGATGGCACTCAACCGAAGGAGAGAGCAGAGTCTTGGTGTGAGTGAAGAAGGGAGTGAGAGGGTGACGGGCCTGAACAAGGACGAGAGGGCAGGAATGCCTAAGGTAAGGGTGCACGTACTTGGGCTTGGTCGCGGGGTCAGCACCGGCCTTCTTCCAGGCCATCAGGGCCTTGGTGTAAAAGTCCTCGCGTGCGGTCGCGTTGCCAGACTCCCACAGACCGCCGGACATGCCGATCGTCCACGCCACGTTACCAAACATGAAAGTGAAGATGACCTATGGCCGCCAGAATGGCAGTGCCGTGCGGCAGTTGCAGTGCGGCAAGGTTTGACGTGTGAGGGGGCATGTGTGGGGTCTTGCACACCGCTTGCGTGCATACGAGGCACCTGGGATGTGAACGGACCACCAACAACTCTAAAGGCAGGCTGCTCCTGCTCCTCAGGTTATAATACGGTAAATACATAACACGCTGCTCCTCAGGTTCAACCAACTAAACCAAACATTTGAAGGTAGCGCACGCACCAGCCAGTCGTATTTGTCGGAGAAGTTGTCAGTCCATTTCCAGCCATGGTAAATCTCCGGAGCCATTGAGGCGTACGAGCCACAGATGTACGCAGCAGCTCCGACCCTGCATGCATTATGTCACACAAACCACTTTGTCAGGTGGCAGCGTCCAGACTGCAGCGTGGCAGCATCAGGCCAGGGGCAGGTCCTCGATGCAAAGGCACCGAGGTGGTTGTGCCGGCATGCAGTTTGCGGTGCTGTTGCAGCCTGCAAGGTGAGGACATGCCAATGGACGATTACAGAGCTGTTTTGCAGCGGTACACCGTGTTGATGACGAAGACGGCGACACTGGACAAGGGCTTGCGTGCAAAAAAAGATTGAGAGGGTGGCGGTCTGTCGAGTTGGCTGCGCCCACGCACCAGAACGCAAAATACATGAGCCAGATGCTGCCGACGTACGCGTTCCTGTGGAGTGATGAGGCAGCGCGCTCAGGTGTCCCACGACGGGTATATACATGTAATAACGTAGCACGGCAGGGATGCCATTTCAAACGGCTAAGATGCGTGTCGTGCACACGCCGCCTGGCCGCGCTAAACGTGCTTGCTGCATGCACGCGTGGTGGTGTGCAGGCAGCGTGCAGCGCGCAGGGAAGGGGCCAGGGCCAGAACGAGTGGTCAGACAGGGGCGAGTAAGCACCTAACGTAAGAGCAAAGTAGTTAGTTGATGGGTCAGGGTTGATGCGCGAGAATGGGTGGTGTAGAGCAAGGACGCAGCGCTGAAAGCTACTTCGTGGTGCAGGTATGGCTTCGTTGTGGGAAAGTTCGAGGCTCGCATTTTCGCTTTTCCCCTGACTCGTAGACACACCTGAAGTATGCTGAAGGACGGAGCAGCCAGTCAAATGGCCACAGCCAAGCCGCACAGCTGCGCTCGTGCAGCCAGGGGGGTTGCAGCTTAGCCAATCAACCCAGCAAAACCAGCGAAATGCGCAAAAAGCATGCACAGTCTGCAAACGAGGGCCGCGCTGGAGTAGGCCAGCTCTAGTTTGGCATACATGGCACGCGGCGCAGGCACATACTGCATCATCACGCCTGCGGATCATCAGTTTGCCTGCATGCCATGCCACCAGCTGCAGCCGCCCTTACCTGCCATACCAGGCCACGTCCCGCGCAATGGCACAGCGCGCGCCGAAGGACTGGTCAGGACCGGAGTCGCTCATAATTCTTACCTAGTCACAGGGCTTCCTTTTGAGTTGTGGGGAGCAGATGAGGGCGCAGCGGCCTACTGGATCATCAGCTGCATGCGGCTGCTAATGAGCAAGGACTTCTTGAAGATGTGCCAACAGAGCAAAAGAAACTGATTGTGTGGGATCTCACCCGGCACCATCTCGCTCAGTGAATGAATGGCTGGTCGTTGTGTGTGAAGAGTTCATCTGTTATGCCCTCTGCGCTGCTTTTCTCAGCCGGTGCAGCTGGGGCCCACGTTTGGCCCCCGTGGGCCCATCTGCACTGTCATGTGCAGCGGGCCATAACCCACCGTTCTGCCAGTTAGCTTCATTTTATAATGCGTTCGTGGCAGTTTTAGGTTCGCAAGACTGCTGGTGCTGGGTCCGCTGACGGTGCATGCTGCGGAGCTGTGAATGGGCGGGATGGCTGGATTGCAGCTGAGCTGCACGAACTTCGCAGTCAGAGTTTGTGCTTGAACATGCAGACCACATGAGGGCCAGCCAATGCCAACCAATGTGACGGCATCAAATGGCCTGGCAGCATGCACCAGCAGGATGTATGTCCATGCTCGTCCATCCAGGCCCTGGTCATCCGGAGCGTAAAGGGGTGGTGAGCACAACATGGGCTCTGTAAACCGCATTGACAGACAGCAGCAGCTGGGACTCCCGTCAGAAGTCATTTGTCAGGGCCATCCAGCCACCACACAGCCGCTG
>BDCZ01000161.1:72988-89738 GCA_001662365.1 Chlamydomonas applanata | reverse complement strand
TCGCCTCGCCCCGCCCCCCACCCGCCTTTCCCCGCCCCTTCCTACCAACACCTGCACTGACGATCCCAGCGCTGGCTGTGGCACGATCTTCAAGTCAAATATGTGTGACACGTACACGGATTACATGCGGGCATACTGCTCCAAGTTTTGTGGCTTCTGCGGAGGAAGCAGCCGCCGCTCCCCACCACCCCGCCGCTCGCCCCCGCCCTCGCCTCCTCCACCTTCAGGTGGCTGCGTGGACCAATACACCGACTGTGAGTGGGGGCAGTGAGCGGTGATCACCTCCGAAGCATGTCATGATGCCGTGATGTCTGTGGTGCTTTGAAGACCTAGTAATAATAATAACACGGCGTATTGAAGACCTAGTGCATCATCATAATCTGGGTCGGGCTGCTGCCGGTAAAGCATGCTCGTGTACAAGCACCACTCAACTGTGTCATATCTCATATGCTCATGTTCAATCGAATGTGTGTACCAAATCAGCTTCCTGCGCGCATGCAATTCTGCATGAGCGCATGCACTGATAACCAGTGTCGCACCTGCTGATCTGGTTTACAGGCGCGGCATGGGCCAAGCAAGGCTACTGCACCACCAGCTCTTATCGCACCTTCATGGTCACTTCCTGCACCAAGTCATGTGGGTGGTGCAACAAGTGCCAGGACCTGGACAGTGCATCTTCATGCAACTCCTGGAGCAAATCCGGCTACTGCAAGACATCCTCCATCTACTATGAGTACATGAAGGCCAACTGTGAGTGCGCAAGCATGCCCATGGGCGGGCAATCAAGTCAGCTGACCAGACGGGAATAATGGTGATGGTGATGGGGCTCCTTCTGAGCTCCTGAGTCACAGGCACAGCTTGAGACTGGCATACTCTGCAGTTGGTTGGCCAGCCATCTGTACCTGATGCTCTGGCATCCACAGCAGTCAGTCCAGTTGTACTGCAGGTGCAGTACACAAGCAATACTCTTGCAGTCTGGCTGCGCGTCGGTCCAGTAGGACCAGTAGGACCATCCCCAGTTGACCTACATGGACAGGACCCCGGACGCAGTCATACGAGAATGAAAAGTGTCATATGAGAATGAAAAATGGCACCACCACAACCCTTCCCCAACCCCGCAGGTGCCAAGACATGCGACACGTGCGGCAGTGCATCAGACCCACCCTCCTCATCCTCCTCGTCCTCTTCGGATGCCTCCTCCTCCTCCTCCTCCTCCTCGGATGCTTCCTCCTCCTCTTCTGCAGAGTCCTCCTCCTCCTCAGAGTCCTCCTCATCTTCATCTTCATCCTCAGACACAACCACATCTTCCTCCAGCAGTGCATCGAGCTCAGGGGAGTGCGAGGACCAGGTGAGAGGCAGAAGGTCATAGTTGCAAGCTGCCACACTGTCCATCCAGCAGCAGGTGGCATACAAGGTGTGAGCTGCCAGCACTACTGCATGCATGACAGTCATGCTGGCATGACAGCCGCGCTTGCATGGCAGCCATGCTTGCATTCCAGCCGGCCAGAAGGGGTGCCAGTGCAGTACTTGGCAGTATTACTTGCAGGAGCTGCGTGTTTGGAGGGGCAGGCACCATCCTGACCTTGCCTGACTGCCTACCTGTCTCCATTGTGGTCCCTTTGCAGCTGGCCTACTACTACTGCTATAATTACAAGGCATCTGGCTACTGCCGCTCCAGCAGCCAGTGGTACCAGGACATGCGCGCATACTGCGCCGATACGTGCGGTTTCTGCACGTGAACCAAAAAGGGAGCACTTACAACGTGATCCTGACCATTAAGGGGTGACTCGGCGTCGTCACAATGTTCCAAGCCCAATGTTCCAAGCATTGAGCTTCTCAAGAATCAAATGTGGGCTCTGTTAGTCCTTAGCTGTCCCCCATGCTGGCTTCCTTACTCCTTGGGTTTGTTAGGCTGTTGGCACCTGAGAGCTACCTTCCATTCATGCAACAGCCCTCTCAATTGCACGGGTTTTTGTGGTATGAGAGAGATGCTTGGCAGGCTGACACCTTGCTTTTGTTCCCCTGACTGCCATGAGGCAGCTCCTATATTCATACACGGCTTGCTCCATTCAGGCAACCAGCATAGACCCATTCATCCTGGCCCTGTGGGGCCGACCAACAATTATGTTTGAAGTTCATCTGGTTAGCTCTTTGTTATGCATAACGGCTGATCCTGGGAAGCTTGTGGGCTGAGTTGGCTGCATGTGTGAGCTGACCAACTGCTGAAAGATGCAACGGGGCCCTCCAACTCTCCAACTTGCAGTAGCAGACGGGGAATGGTCAGCATTCAGCATCCTTTGTTCCTCCCCGCTATTAGTGCAGGTGCCTTACTGTGACGTGCTCCAGATGCTTGTGTAGCCTGTATACTGTGATGTGTGTGCGCACGCACCGTTTCCATGTGTACGGCAGTGCGTATGCAAGCTGCCCTGCCTTGTGTGTCATTGCGTGTTATGATAAGGAAACCTTGAAAGCTTGTTACACCTGCCGTGCGTTTCCCACCCAATCAAAAAGGGAATTCAAGAGACGTAACAAACGCACCATCCTTTGTTGCCTGCAGAAACGCATGGCTCCTGGGGCCTGATGCAGCATATGATCCGCCCTTCTGCAGTGGCCCATATCATATGCATATTTGTTTAGTCTTCCATCAGCCAATCGCAGCGATGCGCAGGCACACATCACAGCAGCCACCCCTTGGCCCAGCTCGGCCTAACAGCGTCACTGGTCCACTTGATATTGAACTCAATCACGTCACCAGATGACAAAGGGCCTTAAGCTCCGAGGCTTGACAGCTGCCGCAGCCACAGTTTGCCACTGGTCGCCATGCTTCCCAACCCGCTGCTTGCCCCACCACAAATGCAACACCCTGGCGCGCCTGCCCAAGCACACAGCTTAAGCACAATGCTCCGATCCAAGCTGCCTTCTTGCCCCTCCCCTCCAATCCAAACGACACCATGCAGCCCAAACACAGCTGCCTGGACCCAAAACAGGTCCCTCCAAAACCCCTCCAAAACCCCGGATCTATACATCATGTAACTGAATGAGGTGATGTACACAATTCGCTGCGCACAGCGCCACACCATCCGCGAGCGCGCGCATGCTCCACACCGCCCACAATGTGCAGACCATATACAAGAAAGAACAGTGGGGCGGCTGGGTCACATGCGCACGCCACACGCAGGGCAGCCGCGCTCTTTTCTCACACTACACATTTGGTGGATCTCCAGCACGCAGAGTGAAGCTCACTCGTATTGCTCATCAGTCGCCAGGAGCCGCCACAGCCGCTGCACACAAGCCCGCCGGCCCTCCATTTCACCTGGGCCCTGCTGTTTGTGCATCGGGAATGTGCAGCACAAGCGAGCAACACAGGTACGGGTCTAGGCGGCTCATGTGCTTGGGCCCACAATCGAATGCTCGGTCGCTATGTACCCGTGTCAATCAGACCCACACCTCACAAGAGCTTGCGCCCTTTGTGTGAGACCTCACACCTACCCAACAAGGGCCCTTCATTACGCGCGTTCTTCCAACGCAGCTCCGCTCAGTGTGCACGCCACCCAGCCAGCATACGTACAGCAGCAACAATGGCATGAGTGAGCTCGCACTTCCCACCCAACGGTTCTTGGCTCCTTTTGCTATCCAGCTACACCACAACCAGGCACAAGAATGCAGGGCACAAGGGCCTGTGCTCTGATGGGAGCGTGCTGCTCCACAGCGCATGTCCCCAGCTGCGTGTCATCCTGCATCGTTGATGGACCTCCGCCTGTATCCTTTTGCGCTGATGGAGTCTGGGACATCAGCCTGTGGCCTACAGCAGACTGCACAAACCAGCTGCTGTGCTGTGTGTGACCAGCCTGCTGCACGCAGTTGGGCCAGGCTCTGGCTGCTAGTCCATCCGCCAGTTGGGTGCCCACAGCTGTGTCTGTTGGTGAACATTGGTGGTGGCACACAAGCGTTGGGCGACAGCCCAAAGCAATGGACGTGCTCAAAAGCCGGTGGGTAGCACAGCTGCAAGAGCAGCCTCCCCAGCCTCACTGCCCCCACTGCTAGCAGCAGCAGCCGCCGCCACTGCAGCCTGCAACACCATGGGTGCGGGCGCTGCACCGCCGTCGGAGCGTGCAGCGGCAGCAGCCGCGGCCATGCTGGTGCTGCTACCTGGGCCAGTTGACCCTGGGCCAGTGGAAAGACTGAGGGGTGACACACGTGTCCCAGCATGGAGCTCATGCCCCGCAAGTGGAGGCCGCTGCATGCCTGCCGCCGTGAACGAGGCTGTCCGGGAGGGTGCGCCTGAGCCCGGACGGCTGTTGGACGAGATGGCAGAGAGCGTCTGCGTGTCATCCGGCAGCGGCCGCGCGCGCAGGTGCGACTGGATCTTGGTCCCAGCAGAAAGGAGCTTCTCCACCCGGGCCACAATGTGCTTCCCATACGTGTAGCGCTTGAGCGCGTGCAGCTGTGCACGCACACGTGCCATGAGCACCTCCCGCTGCTGGTCGTCGCACACCTCCAGCACCTTCTGGACCACGTAGTTTCCAAACTGGTCCTTCATCATCGCCTGGAGAGGCTCCTCCACGCCGCTGCCCTCCACACCCTCCCCACCCTCACTGCCGCCCTCTGCACCACCCGCCTCCCCAGCTGCAGTACCTTCTTCCGCAGGGCCCTCACGGCCTGTAGAGCCACCCAGCATGACCTTGATCAGCATGTCCCGCTCCACAGGGCCGCAGTGCACGAGGCATTTCTCAACCACGTTGCTCGCAAACTTGTGCATCGACATCGCCACAATCTGGGGCGCGAGCGCGCACACGACCTGTGGCAGGGAAGAAGGTTCCAGAACTTAGAGCAGGCACATCACGCACGGGTGGGTTTTTGAAGTGCAGCGGGAACGAGCTAGACAACAGCAGGCATCAGCCCTGTGGCGTGGATCGCAGCCCTCACTGACAACCCAAGCCCGCGTCACAGATTTCCAGGTTGCTTGCTGCTACGTGCTAGCAGGCACCACGACCCCGAGCAGTGGCCCCCAAACACCACCACATCACACCGACCCAGCGTGGCGCAGCTGTTCCCTGCTCCAGCAACCCCAGCAAGCAAGCAAACCCCTTGGCAGCACACCTGGTGGCGCTCTGCTGGAGTGCCCCGCTCCAGTACGTGTTGGATCACATAGTTGCCATACTGGTCCTGGGACAGTTGTGCTGCCGCGCGCAGGATCTCATCCATCACTACCGCCTGCAGAACAAGGCCGCGTCATGCAACACAAGATGGTCACACACGGCCATTGCTTAACAAAGCGTGCCGTTGGCAGGTTCACAACATGCTGACAATACAACAGCGGCCCCACAGTGCAGCTGCATGGCACCTGCCCCTCACAGCAGCTAGCCATCCCATCAACCGCCCTGCAGCCCTGTCGTCTTGATATCCTCACGCTGCATATCCACACGCTGCATATCCACACGCTGCATATCCACACGCTGCATATCCTCACGCTGCATATCCACACGCTGCATATCCACACGCTGCATACCCACACGCTGCAACACATCAGCCATGTTACCAACCACAAGAGCTACGTGACACACAGCCACCATGGAGGTGATGCTGAACAAGGCAGTCAGCATGCCAGCCGCACCTTGCGCTGGTCATCGGTGCAGTGCTCGAGGATGCGCTGGATGATGCGGCATCCGAACGGGTGCGATGACAGCGGCACCACACAGGTAAGGAAATTGTCTATGAGCGCGGTGATGCGGTCAGTGGGCATGCACTCGATGACCTGCGGCGCACATGCGAGAGTCAGGGTGACGGTGTTTCGGCACTTGCCGCACACGCCGGCCATGCTGTGTGTGAACTGTACTGCCCGCCTGTGTAAACTGTACTGCCCCGCGTTCAGCCCACTGCCGTTCAGCCTCACGGTCGCACCCTCCCACACCAGCACACCAGCACAGGGGCAACACCAGCATATGAGGAGGCAGAAAGCCTGGCGCATAGCACCGTGCATCTGCCTGAAGAACATGATGTGTGTGACCAGTATAATCACACCTTTTGGATGACGTGGTTGCCATTCTGGTCACGCACGCAGCGCATCACGTTGCCATCCAGCTCAGCGAGAAGTTCACACTGTGCATCCTCGTCCAGCACCTCCAACGCCTTCTGCACCACACGGCACCCGTACATCTGCAGCGACAGCATCAGCACCTGGCCCCGCAGCACCTCGGCGATGCGCAGCCTGTGGCGCTCCGACCCATGCTCCAGGAACTTTTGAACCACGTAGTTCCCAAACACGTCTGTCATGAGCGTCGTGATGCGAGGCAGCACCTCGTTGAATGCAGTGTCCAGTTCATCCATCCCCACCACCTCCAGCTTCTGCGGAAGCCAGCCAGGGGGTTTAGACGAGGGTAATGATCAGGCATAGAAGCAGGTCTATGATTTGGGGTGCAGGGTGTATGTAACAGGTTGTTAGAGGCCAAACAGCATGGAAGGACCGCGTTCAGAGTACAGCGTTCAAGGTATAGCGCTCAGGGTGCAGCGCTCAGAGTACAGCATTCAGGGAGCAGATTCCAGCATGTAGGATACAGCGCTCAGGGTACCGTGCTCAGGGAGCAGGGCCTCTCACCTGCTGTATGAACCGGGAGCCGTGCTGGTCGAGGGAGAACTCATACATGTGGCCCAGGACGTCCTTGAACTCAAACTTGCGAGTTTTGTTGGACTTGAACTCCTCCAGCAGCGCGTCCGCAGCGCGCCCCTCGCCCTCGCGCCGGCTGCTACGGCGGCCCCCCCGGCCACCCCCCTCTGCCGAGTGCGTTGAGTCACGGCGGTCACGGTGCTCGGCCACCGTCCGCAGGTGTGCAGGCACACGCGGGCGGTCGTGCGCGCCGGCTGGCGGCGGCGGCGGCGGCGGCGCGCCCGGGTGTGGCAGCCCGTGACCGCGGCGCTCATGGTTGCCGTCCGCAGAATGGCCGCCATGGCTGCGGTGCTGCACCCCGCTGTCCTTCGAGTCCATGGGGTGACCACCGGCAGAACCCATGGCCGCCGCCATGGCCTGAGCCTCCATGTACCTTTGGTAGTAGGCCGCATACTCCGCAGGGTTGACCGGGGGGAAAGGCATGCCCGGCACAAACGGCATGCCTGGCAGGGGCATGCCAGGCCGCATGGCACCTGCAAGGTGCTCCATCCCTGGGGGCGGCATGCCCGGGGGGAACGGGTACCCGGGGAAAGCCATGTGAGGGGGCATGCCCGGCAGGGGAAGGCCGCCAAAGCCGGGGCCCATGGCCCCAGGGAATGGGAGGCCACCCATGCCAGGCATGCCCGGCATGCCCTGCTGCTGCCCGTATGGGTTGTATGGGTTGTACATGCCTGACATGGCCATGTACATGGCCTGCAGTTGAGGGTTGCCACCAGCACCGCCCGGCCCGTTAGGCCCCAGCAGCCCCGCCGCTGCTGCGGCAGCTGACGCGTCCAGCTGTGCTGCCGCCGCAGCTGCCGCCTGCTGCTGCTCGGCAGCTGCTGCAGCCGCGGCCAGTGCGGGGGGCAGGCCCCCGTACGACTCGTTCAGGGCAGCGGCCTGCGCTGCCGCCTGTGCTGCGGCCTGCGGTGTGCCTGGCTGTGCATCCAGTGCAGGCGCCGCATCGCTCGACATGGAGCCGATGCGCAGCTTGGAGGGCGTTGAGCGATGGCGCTCACCCAGCAGCCGGGCCCCTGCGCCGCCCAGGCCATTCAGCAATTTGTTCTCCTTTGCGAGCGCCTGTGCGAGTGGTGAGTTGCGCTGGGGTGAGCCCGCAGCTGCTGCCGCCTCCAGCAGCGCCTGGGCCGCGCTGTGGCTGTTCATCGATGAGCGGGGCGTGTGCGGCGCCGAGCCGTTCCCAAACAGCGTGTCCATGAGCGCTGCGCTCGCGTCCTCGCCTGCCTTACCACTGCCGCCGCCAAACAGCCCCGACGCGCCCGACCCCACGGCCCCCAGGTCCCCTGACAGCAGCGCAGGGCTGAAGGGGTTGCCCGCGCCAACAGTGGACGCCTTGGGAGAAAAGGTCTGCACGCCCATGCAACAACCACAGTCCTCACGTTAGCTCGTGCTGTGGGGAAATATGAAGGTGTGATGACAGTCTGGCCGCACTGCGCGAAGCTGTATTCATACAGCTGGAAGGGCTCCCCATGCGCATGCCCACATGCCGTTTACACCCTGTTGGTGAGGCAAAGTCTTGCAAGCCAAGTGCAGGCAGCCCAGCTGCCGCTCCAATGCACAAGGGCCTGCTCATGCCCACAGGCGACATACCACCCCCTACAACACCCCACCACGCTCCATCATATACATTTAAGTGCACCTGCAACAGCGTCTCCAGGTCAGCGTTGGCCAGGCCACCAGACGCGCCCCAGGGACTGCCATACTGCCCCTGGCTGTCATTCAGCCCCAGGGCTGATGCGCGCTGCTGCTGGTGGGAGGGTGAGTGGATGTTCAGTCCAGCCAGGCTCTGCGGAGCAAGAAAGGGAGACCAGCCAGCAAGCCTTGGAGCCTCGGCTTCGACCAGCATTGTGTTGGGATGGTGAAGGTGCACAGTTTGCAATGCGGGTGTGTGTGCTGGCCGTGATTGTGCATGCGCTGGTGCTAGCTGCCTTGGAGGCCACCTAGTCCCATGCGCCGCCCTCCCGCCAGCTACTGTGTGATCCATCCCAGATGCCATGCGATGGCTGCATACATGCGCCCTGCATGTGCACCATCCGAGCTGGCTGCATGGTGTGTCCTGTCCTGCTGCTATCGGAACTGTCCACTAGGCTGGGAGCTGCGCACTGCATGCCTGCACACCTGCCCAAACGGGTCCTGCAGGCCAGGCAGTCCAGATCCATTGTCCTGCAGGCGCATGGTGTTCAGGGCGGACGGGCAGCTTTGCAGGGGCCTGTTGAGGCAAAGCAGTTCATGCCAGACTCCTCACCTTGATCCCCAGCTGCGAACTCAGCAGCAGGTTCAGGGCTGCCGCCTCGTCGTTCAGGGCCTGCACAGCAGTGGGAGTCGGGCAGCACATGATCGCACGCACCATGCGCCCATGACATGCACAAAACCCATGTCATGATCTTAAATTTAAGATCGCAAAGATCTTTCACTGCTGCACGCGATGCACACCTGCGATGAAGCTTCCTCCACACCCTTCCACGCTCGTTCAAATTCGGAGCGCGATGGAATGCTGCTGGACAGTGTGGAGGGTGGTGGGAGGCGAGGGCTGCGGGCAATCCAGCGCGCAACCATGGATCAGAAAGAGCACAGGAGCAAACGCGCAGGCCACGGCAGCTTTCAGTACCCACTTCAATGTGCGATTGGCATAGTAGAAGCGGATGTACTCATCCGTGGAGGTGAAGGACCTGAGCGTGAGCGTGCAGGCGTGATGATTTTCTGCTGTATCGTAAAGGGACGTTGGTCAGGTGCGTCCTGGGCACTGGCAAATTTGTCGTGTACCTGTCCTCGCCGCTGCTGCCTGGTCCAGTGTTTGTAAACACCTGGGCGGTGCCTCCATTGTCGGTCGGCAGCGTGTGGGTTGGGGGAGGCACCCCCAGGCCCATAGACACAACAGGGCTCCCCACGGCAAGCTCCGTATCAGTCGGTGGCTGCGCAGTGCCAAGAACAGCAGCATGGCACAGGTGCACGGGAGTTGCAAGCACCATCCAGGAACAGGTGGGGTTCACAACACTATGCAAGCATGCTCCACGCAATCCTCACCGCCGATCCTGGACGTCGCAGCTGCGCCAGATCCGAGCTGAAGGCGCCCTCCAAGAGCTTGTTCCTCATTGCCATGTTTTTTTTGCTGCTTGCCCTGCTGAGACTATTGCATGCTGCCGGGCATGGTCCTGATGCGCTCAATGTGCTTCCTTTCACTGCCCTGGTTGTTGCCCCAGCACGAACACGCGATGGTGATGATGCACGCTCAGCAGCCTGGTAAATTTAATGATAATCGCAGCTGAGGGCTCGCCTCAGAATGACAACTTGTCCCATCACACTACTCCTGCAACTTCTGCAGTACCCCCAGGATGCAGTCGCCCAGCCCACTGAACATTGAAGCATTGAGGCCGTAGGGTGGTCAGCCGTGGCGGTGCTTTGCACAGCACTACAGCACCACGCAGCCCTTCAGCACGTCAGCTCTCCAGCTGCATTCAGGGCACCATCTGCATGTGTGTGATATCCGCGCCTCTGACCGGTGCTGAGTTGTAGTGCTGTAGTCTAAAGAACGCCTGCAGTGCCTGCTGCATGACTGATTGCATTAGCGGCGGCTCCATTGTTCAAGCTTGCACAGACTGTTCCCTGCGGGAGAGGACAGTTACATGGCAACGGCCACCCACGGGAGGTGAGACTCCCTGTGGTTATCACTCCCTCCCCGCCCTGTTTCCACTTCCTGCTTACATCATCCATCGGCATAGAGCACAAACAAGCCCAACTGACGTTTGCAGTTGGGCTTTTTTTTGCAGGTCGAGCCCTACAGCTATTGGCACAAGGGCTTTGCTGGTGTCCCTCTATTGACATCCCCCAGCACATCAACTGTCCCTGATCTGCATGCTTTGCTGCTGTACCTGAGCTCTCCTGTTATGCCGGGCTCAGGTGGCAGTGCTGCTTGCGATCAGCTTCTGTATGGGCATGAACAGCACACAGTAAGGCTTGCAGCTGGCCTTCAATTTATCCTGAAATGCAAACCTCGCGGAACACCTGGTCATACGCCGCTGGATGTGGTGATAATAATAATAGCACGGCGTGTCACAGATGTGTCTGCATGCTGGATGTGGTATTGCAGTGGAAATCGCTGAGAAATTGCCGCGGCGCGCAGTTGATGTCCAAGCGAGGTGTGCCCGCACCCGTTTCTCATCGCAGGCAGATGGTTTCTGTGGAAGCCGTGTTTGCTACTTACAGTTTGCTGTGTGTGGGACAGACAACGTGATGGTGTACTGTGCCTGCTGGTGCTGCCAGAACACCTGCTGCCAGTGCAGACATGTGAAGGTCGGTGGGCACCGCTACCCGTGTGTGGGCTCGGTTGCAACAGTTGGCCCTCTGCCCTCGAGGCAAGCTCAGAGGTTTGCTGGCACCTCAAACTGTCAAACATATGTTTGCTGCTGGTTCTGACAGGTGGTCACATCCTCCAAGCTTGCAACTTTACAGCAGTGCATGATAGCAAGCAGTACGCAATGCTGGTTGCGAGGCAATGAAGTACAGTCCCATGCGAAGATCAGTCCTCATAGTAATGCACAAGATTGTTGATCTGATAATGTGCCATATCATGTACTGCCATGCGCGTGCAGTGTGCATGCAAACAGCCATTCAGCAACAGGTAGAGCCATAGCCAAAACCGGCAGCTCTCCGACTCATTCCAAAACAAACTCTTCAGCAACGCTTACGCTTGCCGTTGGTGGTATTGTATCACCCAAGACGGCAAGAGCTTTGGTTCCACCACATTTCAGTTCATCGCAACAAGCTTCAGCATGGTATTCTCACAATTGTCCTACAGGACTTGGGACAAGCGCTGCAGCCCTACTAGGGCTGCAGCTAGCAGCTGCAGCCCCAGCCAATTCAACCCCCGTCCTGCCTCGCCCTCCCCCCCACCCTCATCACATTGATTCAATGCGTTGAAATCATGCGTAACTGCTTGTGCACGTGCACATCACATCAACTCATCACCTGACCCATTGACACGTGGTTGACCCCAGGTACCACCAAATTCAATGTTTGTTTTCAGTATTTCAAATGAAAAACGCAAGTAGGCAAAACAATTGAAGTGATGCCACATGAGGTGAATCAACTCCCTCTGGCTGTGTTGGTACAAGATCCTGATGGCCACAAAAAGGACATCAAGATTCGACTTATTCAGGAACCGCTGGCCGTAGCATGGTGGCCCCTGCTCGCCAGCACCACAAAGGCCAGCATGAGACTCAGCAGCAGTAGCACCATGGCCCACATCATCCACAGCAAGTGGTGCTCCTCAGCCGCCAGCTTGGCTGCAAATCAGCAGGTGGGGCAGACAAGCAAACATGTGTCAAGATCTCAGAAAACTATTGAAAATTATCGAAAACTACGGTATCAGAACAACTACGTTTATCAGACAAACATCAGGGAACCCCAGATTTGAGAACATCGGGGTCTTTGGGGGTCTTTGAGGTGAGCAGACATGTGCAGGTCATCACCAGCATGGTGGAGAGGTGGAGACACAAGCAGGCATTGCACGCGCTTGCAGGGTCCACGCGTGGGTATGCCAACTGCTTGCCTGTGCGAGTTCCACTTTGCGCAAGCAGCACGGGTTGCATCCATACACCCGCATGCATGCACACCCAAGTCATCGCAGCTCTTGGCCGTCCTGTCAGTGCCACCTGCCATACACCTCGCACCTGTAAATCATATATATATGTAACACCTATATATCATATTATAGAACACCTAAATATCATATATATATAACCGCGCACCTATATATCATATAAGTATAACCCCGCACCTGTATATCATATATATATAACACGGCGTTTCACAGATTCAGCTGCTTGCCGGAGCCCATCAACTAGAAGTTCCTTAAGACTATAGAGAGCCAGCCGCACCTGGCACCTTCATATCCATGACGGTGCGTGCCGGATCCAGCTGAATATGGTGGCGCTGGCAGCGGACGAGGGTTCGCTGCACCTCCTGTGCATGCTCCTCAGGGCCTGTAAGCATTCAAGGTTAGGCATTACAATACACGACTTTGCACAGCCTGAACGCGACCTCAGGACATGCGATGCACAGAGATAGCAGTACCCAGCAGGCAGGTGCCGTCCTGCTGGATTGCAGGACTGCACAGCACTGCTCGCACCTGGCTGGCTGGGTATGACCCCATAGTGGGCTGGTGGCGAATCAGCAGGCAGGCCTCTGAGTGCTTGGGGACGCAGACATCATTTGTCCTAGCGCTAGGAGCTAGGAGCTAGGAGCTAGGAGCTCTAAAGGAGGTCCTAGCGCTAGGAGCTAGGAGCTCTAAAGCACTGCTTCTGTGGTGCTGTATCCCGGAGACTCACTCTGCGAAACGACGACGATTTCGTCCCCGAACACCTTTGTATGTGGCAGTACATGGAATGCTCGCTCCATGAGCTGCTGCCAGCTGTTATGGGCCCCAGGGAAGTCAAACGGCATCACCACCCACTCGTACTTCTGCAGTACACGGAAGTATGACGGCAACCAACGCATGTACTTTGGAGTGGATTTCTGAAATGAGGAGTAGGTGTGATGATATGACAGCAGGTTGATGAAGCCAATGGCAGGGATGCAAATGGATGCAAAAGTGAGTATGTAGTGGAACTGGCGTCAAGGTTGCTGGTTTGCAGCACAAGAGCATGGGATGGAATCAGGCAGCAAAGGGCTTGCCCCGCCCTGAATCACTCAGCCCCACCCGGCCCATCTTGTATTGGCAGGTGCAACAGGTCCTGGTGTGCGCACCTAATGATAATAATAATATGGCGTGTGCGCACCTGGCCATCCCCAATGCTAAAAGCCGTCTTCCGCCTGTCTGCCGGGTCTACAAAAAGTGTGTACGCGCAGTGGTGCAGCTGGATGCGCATTGTGCTATACACGCCACCTGCACAAGGTGACAGGCGGCGCATCCATCTCGGGCAACCATGAATTCCAAAAGACTAATAATGATAATAACACGGCGTGTCACAGATGTGTCTGCATGCCGGAGCCTGACAGTCGTTATCTAAACACCATCACTAGAGGACCAAGCCAGCCTGAAATACCGGAAATTCCAAAAGACTCATAGAATACAATCATATTGTATGAAAGAGAAGCGTGCACGCAGGCGGCTGCCGGTCTGTGCCGTATGCTCAGCTGCAGGCAAGCAAGGCGCACGTGAGGGCAGGCAGTAGAGGACACAGAGGGCAGGCAGTAAAGTACAGCCCTGCACCTGGGCAGCTGGCGAGATGGTCCGCGCGCTGTTTGGGGCCAGGAATGGGATGTGTGCACCTGCGGAGCCTCACATGATAGGCCCAGCATTGGCAGGTATAGCGCGTTGAACATCAAGATCGCGCAGGACAGGGCAGTAGTCCAATTGCAACCTTACTTAGAATCAGCCAAGCAGCAGAAGCGCGTGTTATTGTTCAGCAGATAAGATATAATAGCAGAAGCGCTGTGCAAAAGCAAGCATGAAGCATCCATGTGATGAGACCCACGAAACACCACCCACCTGTTCACCAGTGTCTGCGCCAGGGGCTCATAGTCAATGTACACGCCCATACGACCGTGCGCATCTGTGTGTGAGGATGGTGATTGCCGAGCGCGAGTACACATGGCACGAGATGTGCAGGATCTCTTGCTGACCTCGTCAGCATATCGTACCACGCACTGACTGACGCACTGTCAGCACGGCATCACATGCACCTGCCTCTCCGCAGTACCCATCAGTTGCATGGTACTGGGACGTGAATGCCACCCACAGCAGTCCCAACGCTGCCTTGGCATGCCTTAGCTTGAGTACTGGATGGTGCATGCCCCAGCCTGGCAGACGCACCTTTAGCCGCGAAAGCCTTTGAGCAGAACTCGGAGTTTGAGGGCCGGATGATGCCAAGCTGCAGCCAATCCTCAACGGACGCCTCGCAAAACTCGACCTCCTCCTTCGCCATTGCCCTGCCCTGGCAGAGCTGCGCCTTGCGTGCTAGCACAGACGGAGAGGCATACAACTCTCGGGATTGAGGACAGTCAGGGGGCGGGGTAGCAATGGGCGCAGCTGATTCAGCACTGCTCCTCCTTGAGCCAGAGGTACGGTCTGAGCGCTGTCTAATCATGATCATTAGCTCTGCTATTGAGCTACTTGAGCGTTCCCCTCAGGTCTGAGGTCACTCCCGTACAGCACTCCCACTACCAGAAAGCGATCCTTGCAATTCTGGAGCCTGTAAACGCCATTTGTATCATGCCTCGCCATCACGGGCAGCGTGACAAGCGCGGGGAGCGTGGTGTCTCGGGGCCAAGTTATGCTCAGGGCTGGGCCACGGGGAAGTATGGGCAGACAGAGAAGTCAGGCGACGATGGAGAAGTAGTCAGTGGTGACGAGGAGGCCCAGGGTGCATCCACGAGTGGCCGTGTCAGCGTCCGGCTGGCGATGTGGGATCTGGGCCAATGCGATCGCAAGCGGTGAGGCGTCGACACAATATTATATGTTGATCCACCTGCCGCCAAAACCCTTGTCGTGCATGCAATGCATGGGTGCAGGGCCCGCATGCATGCAGCACAGTATCCCCTCATGCCACTGACCACGCATACTGTGCTGTGCGGCGTACAGGTGCACAGGCACACGGCTGGTGCACCAGGGCGTGGTGCGTGAGCTGAAGCTGGGCGTGCCCTTCCCTGGAGTGATCCTGTCACCAAATGGCAACCGCTGCGTGTCGCGAGAGGTATGGCCAGGTGCAGAGCTGCGCCATGCCAGCCTGCCTGCAACATGCAGCAGCACCCGCACATCACATGTGCTGACTCGTACGCCGTGGCAGCAACAGCCGTGGCAGCGGCCATAGCAGTGGCTTATATGCGTGGGTGGGTCGAGGGGAGGGGGGGGTCTCTGTTCTGGCAGCGGCCCACTTCAGCGGCAAGCACACGTTAGTCGTGCCTTGGCGCGTGTGCGGCTCTACCACATGGGCCTGGGTATGTCAGGGATGTGTCGGCCTGGACTTGCTCCACGCCATGTGGCACCCATGACTTGGAACATCATTGCCCCTGGCTGCCAGGATGAGGAGCTGCTGCGAACCAAGGGCCTAGCTGTGGTGGACTGCTCGTGGAACAAGCTGGACGAGGTGCCATTCAGTGAGTGTGTTCAGCCTAGGGCATGTAGCAACGGCTGCAGCCCTCACAAGCTGTTTCTGCGTCGTCCGCACATCTTGCATGTGTGCATGTGTGCAGGCTCAGGGTCTCACTCCAGAGGCCCAATTTGGTGGGCCCAGGGGCTCATCCCTCCTTAAGCCGTTAAGGGGCTCATTCCTCCTTCAGGGGTTCATCCCTTCTGGAATACCTCCTGCGCTCTTTCCCACCTTCACACCTCGAAGCTAAGGCCACCTGTGCATAGCAAACCTCGTGCAGGGCAGCTGGGTGCTGGGGACCTGCAGATGATACCCTGGCCTGAACATGATGCTCACCCTTGCACTTGCAGACCGGATCAAAGGTGCTGCGCCTCGGCTGCTGCCCTTCATGGTCGCGGCTAATCCAGTCAACTACGGCCGCCCTGCCAAGCTGTCATGTGCTGAAGCGCTGGCGGCTGCACTCGCCATATGTGGCCTCATGGACGAGGCGGTCGCCCTCATGTCACGCTTCAAATGGTATGGGGTGTTGCCCTGGCCAACGTGGGGGCTGGGTTGGTTCTGGATGCTCCTGCCGTGCCCGGTTCCAGTCGGTCTGGTCAGCTTGGGGCGTTGGCTGGGCTAAGCCAGCCATGGGCTACATCGGTTTATAATTTGAGAGGCGAGGCCGCCATGTGTAGGTCCCAGGCCGTCGGTATGCCGCATGGCACTGCTGCTGGGTCTGTGCGGCGAGTCATGCCTGGCTGTGTCAGTATCCGTGGCTGAAGTTGAATCTTGAGCACGCAAGGTGGGGTGTCTTGAGCATGCAGGGTGGGGTGGGGATTCTGTGCTTGCAGTTGCCGGCACCGAGTGACAGCGCCTCCACACATTCAGTTACACAAGTGTGCTGCTTTCTGAACACAAATGCACGCTGCTTTACCATCATTTCGGCTTCCTGTCATAGCGCTCTTGTGATGCCGTAGAGGCATGGCAAAATTCAACGGCCTTGCTTGCGTGCTGCCGT
>BDCZ01000161.1:38599-72170 GCA_001662365.1 Chlamydomonas applanata | reverse complement strand
TTTGCCCCCCCCCCCCCCCCCCTTGCAGCACAATGAGCGGCTAGAACTCTCGTGTGCCTTTGTATCAGTTGAGCTGTGGTGGCTGCATGTTTGGCTTCGGAGCCCCTCTCTGGCACCCACCACCACCAAGCGATTGTTGACGTAGCAGCACGGCTGTCAGGCATACCACCCCGAGCATGCATTGAGAGCTCTGTTGGCTGGCTGTGCTGTGCTCAGGTCATCGAGGCTCAAAACGTATGGCTGTCAGGTGGGGCAGCCATGCCCACCCTGCCACGCCTGCGTGGCATGGACAGTGACGACGATGAGGATGATGGGGAAGATGGAGAGGCGGGCAGCGGAGGCGAGAAGGAGCAGGATGCAGATTACCAGAGGTGCGTACTAATGGGTACTAATGCATAGTATTAGTGGTAGAAGTAGCTGCAGTCATGCTACTAGAATGATAAGCTTGTTGTAGTGTAGTGCTTGGTAATGCTTGCTGTTCATATCATGCAGGTGCGCTGTGCCCTGGCTTGTGCAGCTTGTGTATGATCTCATTGTCCGATGCACTGGTGGTGCATAGGACATTGGCTGCACCGCACGAACCCTGGCACGATCCCCTGCATGACCCCGCACTGCACGACCCATTCCTCACCGCACGATCCCTCGCTGCACAATCCCTGCAGGCGCATCAACCGGGAGCTTCCTCCCAGTGAGAGTGAGGGCGAGGAGGAGGAGGACTGGCGGAGGTGAGGATAGATGCCTTGGTGTAGGATGCGTGCCACGCTTGCACTTGGGGTGGATGGCGTTCATTTCATGCTGCTTTTGAACCACAAGGGGATTCAGAGCATGGTACCGTATGCTCCGGGCCGCACTATGTGCGCAGGCGTGTGAACCGTGAGATGCCCCCCACGGAGAGTGAGACTGAGAGTGGGGATGAGAGTGAAGACAAAGAAGAGGAGGCAGAGGAGGAGGGCACTGATAGGGAAGGCGGGGAAGCAGGGAAGCAGGGCGAGAGCGCAGCTGGCGCTGCCGATTGCGCAGCGGCAGGAGTAAAGCAGTTAGGGATGTCATAGGCGGGGCTGTTCAGGTATGGCAGGAAGGCGGTCACACTCTGTACATGCCTCAGGATATGCATGGCTATTACACTGCCACATGCCAGGATTGCACGTCATGGAAGAGTCAAGAGGAAGATCATCGAAGCACAAACGCCTCAGGCGCAAAACACTGTAAGCAGTGACCCATTGCCAGCAACCCGTCATCAGCACAATCGCTTGCACACCCGACCGAAACATGGCAAACCACACGACAAAGCTGCTGCTGGGCCCCTGCACATGCACTGCCTCTTAAACTTGTCCTTTATGGCTTACATCAGGCGCCAAGCTGGCTTTCTTGATCAGGCCCTTGACCTGTGCGGTGCACATGGGAGCTCCATTGGTGCAGCAAACGATCGGCGTTGTGCTGTGAGTGCCGGCGTACCAGCAGGCTATGACGCAGAACAATAAGACAGCAGCAGCTGCGACCCACAGGCCAGCCGTTCTAGCCATCGCATGTGATGCATGCCCCTCAAATCTGAACCCCCGGGGTGTGCATGCTCACTAGGAGAGCCTCTGTGCTTGGAGACACACACCTGAGATGACAGCACCACGTTCTCCAGCAGGGACAGCATGGACTTGAGGTCCCTGATTCGCCATGCACGCTCCTCTATGCTCAGCATCCTGCGTGACACATTTCCAGTGACGGCTGCATTTCTTCTGTAAGCAGCATGTCATCTTGTGTGACACAATTCCAGCACGTTCCCCTGTGGTCGGCATCCTGCATGAGCAGCATGACACACGTCCAGCACTACAAGGAAGCGCTGAGGTGCCTCACGCTTCATCAAGGCGAAACACCATCTCCACCCCACCAATTGCGTGTCTGTTTTATGTTGTTAATATTCCCAATTATCATTGTTTAAACATGACAATCATTATGTTGTTTGCATGATGTGAAGCCTAATGTGAGCAAGTTCTGAGTGCATGTTTACCGTACAGGCAGATTGACTGAAGGGCGCCCAGTGCTCAGTGGTGCGCCGACCGCAGACCGCAGACTGTGCATCCTTTATTAGCACCCACCTTCGGCACACAAAGCCTGGGCGGATGAGCTGATGAGGCTGGGGCCTCAATGATGAGCCATTTGCTGCTGTTGGTGGCTTCACCACCAGGTGACTGATGTCCTGGCTGCCCACCCAGTGAACCACCACTGGGTGCATAATCTGTACCGGGTACAAGGTGTCCTCGTGCAGTGAGAGGCACACCTGTGCACATCAAGCAACGATACGTCATCAGTTTAGATAATATAAAACAGGTAATACTCAAATAATAAGAAATAATAATAACAGGTGCTACTCATCCATCACCAGCTCCGCACGCCAGCATGCTGCACCACCCTTATTATCACCACCGCCGCCGCACCCGCACCACCACCACCACCACCACCACCACCACCATCCTCACCACCACCAAAAACACCATCACCCATGAGGCCCCCATTACATCGTGGTACGAGTTGTCGCTTGGCGCATGGCCTGAGGGCTTCTCCAAGCGGGCTGGGCAGCGCAGCATGTCATGCGCCACCTCCCATTTGACTTTCAAAGGGCCTGCATCCTGATCCAGGTCCTACTGCCGGTACAGCCAGTACACTTTCAGCTCCAGCTTGGTGCCCTTGTCATGCATCTGTCGAGTGCCAGAGCAGCACACCAACTTGACTTGTTTCCCGTTAGACGAGGTGCTGCGATTCCTTAATCTTTCCTTTATCAGCACACCAACCCACATGTGTTAACCAGCTGCCGCATGTCATGCTTTGGATGAAGCATGCGTGCCGTAGATGACATGCCTGGAGCTATGCGGCAGCACAGCCGAATGGGCATCTTGCATATGGCATGGGCGCTGAGCAGCACACATGCAACATGCAGCATGCCGCAGCGTGCGCATGGGATGCTCAGCTCCGTGCGATACTCCACCCAGTTCAGCACTCCTCACCTCATGCAGGAGGGCAATGCCTGGGAAAGCTTGCCCCTGCACCTTCACCATTAGAGCATCTCCAGGCCGGATGAGCCGCTTTCCTCTCTGGCCACTGATGAGGGCCGACTGCGTCGTGCCGCATGGTGTGGCATGGGCATGAGCACTCACCGCTGCGCATGCATGGATGAATGTACGGCACTGCAAGCAGCTACTATTGTATGTCAGCGTAAGGTTCATGGCTGGATGTCCATCAGCCCAACACGTGCGCGTTGATTTGACCACATCAAGCCGCAATGCATGACAAAGCTGCACCTCGATGGTGCCGTGCGCTCCTTGATGCACCTCCCATGTACATGCGGGCGCTGTTGACATTAGACTGCTGCGCGCCACCGGCAGCTGACTCAGCTGTGCATGAGAGGCCAGCTACTCCATGAGCACCCTCACAGCAGCTCCAGGACAAGGGTCACTGAGCACGCCGTGTGGACTCTGAGTGTGTGCTGTGCGTGGCGTGCGGCAGATCAGAGCAGCAATGTATCCCAGCACCTCAAAGCTCATATACAGGGTGATGACAGTGGTTAGGAGGGCCCACTTGGGCGCACCAGTTCTTTTCATGCACCACGGGTGTGACCAGTGACGTGCCCATGCAAGGCTCAAGCCATCAACCCGATCAGCACAAATCTAACCCCAAGTCTTGAAAGCTAACACCGCACGCATCTGGTGAAACAAGAGGAAGTCTAACCCCCGGCTGATGTCCTCTCGTGGAGGAGGCGGGGCTAGCGCATCAGGCCGTTCCGGCCGTGGAAGCGCAGCTGGTGGCCGTGGAAACAATGCTCCTGCAGCAGCCCCGCAGCAGAGCGGCAAGAGGTGTGGGCCCCGTGCAACTCATGCGGGCAGCTCCCGGATCTGGTTCTTTGGGACTGACGGCAGTGCACGTTTACATTGGGTGCAGGCCCCAGGAGAATGGCAGTGCTGCGGCGGCAGCCGTGAAGCAGGAACAGGCTGCACCAGCAAAGTCAGGTACGCATTTGGCGGCACAAGTGCATGGTGCGGGCTTATACAGTCAAAGCTTCGGGAGATGATTGTTAACGTGTTGCGTGTGTCATAATTGACGTAGGTGGTGGCGCCTGGGGTGGTGGCAAGAGCTTCAAGGACGTCATTACTGCTCAGCCCATTCCCAGCAAGGACGACGGCAAGCCGGCTTCCGACAAGCCTGCTGGGGATGCAAAGCCTGGTGAGCTGGAGAAGGTGCATGGATCCACACACTTCCAACTTGCTGTGGGCCGTTCAACGAAACGCGCTGGCTACTGCACGCAGAGGGTGGCAAGCCCGCCGAGGGCGGCGAGGGCATCCAGTTCGGCTCCTTCGCAGCTGGGCCGGAGGGGGCTGCTGCCCCAGAGAAGAAGGGCATGCCCAAGGACATGGTGGGTATCTGTCAAGGGCAGGGGGGCCATGGGAATGCCGCATGGTGCCAGCATTGCTCCCAACTGACGGCCGCATGCATGCAGCTGTCAGGTGCACAGCGGGGCAGGCCATGCGCTCCCAGCCCCGCAGCGGGCCACGGAGGAGAGCGCATGCCGGGGCGCAGGGTGGCGATCTGCACCTGCATGGGGAAGTGCTCCGCTGACAGGCAGGCGGCACTAGCCTGGCTAGGTCATGTAGCAAAGGCTGGACACATGGGGGCAAGTTGAGGCATGGCTCGTTCAACCCCGCCACACGTGCACGTGCTCATGAGCACAGCAGCCCTGGCCTCGATGTGGTACTTGTGCGTGGCGCACCGAGCCAGGGCTGCCATGCTCACAGGCATGTGCACATGTGGCACGCATGGCGCGTGCATGCCACACGCACGGTGTGCACGGTGGGCACATGCACGAACATTACATTGCACCCGCTTGCCGCATGCCTCGGTGTCTGTTTCTGCAGGAGGAGATGATGCGGGTGCAGCGCACTGCCTCTGCCCCCCCCGGCACGATGGTCCCCCCCATGAAGGACCCCAACTTCATCCCAGCCAAGACCAAGCCAGCCCCCAGTCGCATGGCTCAGGCCAGCACTCCCGTTGCCACCCCGGCAGCCGAGGCACAGCCCGCAGCAGCGGCGCCAGCAGCAGTGGCGCCAGCAGCACCTGCTGAGCCTGCTGTGCTGCCTGCACCCCAAGTGGCTGCACCAGCCGCTGCCCCGGCTGCTGTCACAGCCCCTGCGGCGCCCGTCGCACCGGCCACCGCCGCTGCCGTGCGCCCGCACGCCGTGGCGGTCCCCCCCGGCAACGTGGCGCAACACGCAGCTGCTGCCGCTGCCAACACGGTGGTCGCCGTGGCTGCTGCGCAGGAGGGCGGTGTGCCTGTGGCTGCGCCCATGCCCCATGCACCCCATGCCCTCCCTCAGCCCATGCAGCAGCAGCCACGAGATGGACCCCGTGCCCAGCACCCAGCTGAGGCTGGCGGGCCGCATGGCGGCCGTGGGCATGCAGGACCCACCCAGAGCCGGGTGGCACAGGGGCCTGGTCAGGGCCGCGGGGACATGCACGGCCCGCGTGGCCCCAACATGGTGCCCGGCCGGCCCCAGGGTGTGCCCGTGCCGCAAGGCTACACCCAGGGTCAGCCATACGGGCCAGGCGCCCAGGGCGGCTGGCCGCAGATGGGCTACGTCCAGATGCCTACGTTCATGCAGCCGCAGCCGTACGGCATGCAGGCAGGTTATGTCATCAGTATGCCCCAAGGCGGTTACGCTGGCGGCCCCCCGCCCTACATGGCCGGCTCGCCGCCCACCCACCCACAGAACTACATGCCGGCACACATGCAGCATGGCATGGTGGCCCACCCGCAGAGCGTGGTGCCGCCTTCTGCGGCGGCCCAGCAGCATGGCACGCCTGTGAACCCTCCACCCCCTCCCCCCCATGCGCACCAGCCAAGCGGGCCCAGCGGCGCTGGTCCCGCCAGTGCTGCCGCGCCGCACACACCCGCCGCTGCAGCACCCCAGGCGGCCCACGCGCCCGCTGCAGCTGGTGGTGCACCTACCACGCCCGCCGCGGCCACCCCCAAGGCGGCCCCTGCGGAAGTGCCCAAGCGCGTGCTGCAGATCAAAGACCCCACCACCAAGACAGCTGTGGATCTGTCTGGTGTCAAGCCAGCGGATAAGCCTGCCGCGCCAGCGCCAGCGGCCCCTGCGGCGCCTGCTGCTGTGGCGGAGGTGGCAACGCCCAAGCCCGCTCCACCCCCTGTCAAGCACGAGTCAGCTGCTCGTGAGATCAAGCCGCCCACTCCCGAGGCGATTGCCAAAGCACACCACAAGCCAGTGGCACCTGTGGCGGCTCCTGCGGCAGCGCCTGTGGCAGCCCCTGCTGCCCCTGCAGCGCCTGCGACCCCTGCTGCGCCCGCGGCCGCGGCCCCTGTGTCAGCGGCCCCTGTGGCAGCAGAGGCGCCCAAGCCAGCGGAGCCGGCGCCTGCGGCTGCTGCGCCAGCAGCTGCTGCCGCCCCTGCTGCACCAGCTGCTGCTGCGCCGGTGGCTGCTGTTGCCCCTGCTGCCCCGCCTGCTGCCCCGGCGCCCGCTGTGCCTGCTCCTGCAGCCGCTGCTGCCGCCAGCCCGGCCGCCAACGGCAGCGCGGATGACGGCTCGGGTGAGGATAGCGCAGGCAGCTCGGGTGGGGCTGCAGCCAAGTCCAAGAAGAGCCTGAAAGAGATCGGCAAGCGTGCTGATGCAAAGGATGACGAGCTGAAGGAGCGTGCAGACCCATTTGCCCCACCCACGGCCCGTGCCGCGCCCGCCGCGCCCGCCACGCCCCCGCCTGCTGGTGCGGACGGACGGGATCCTGCACACTGCATGCATCTTGTTGCATGCCCGGCTGCCTGACATGCCACTGCGACGATGCTGCACCTGCTGCACGCGGCCTGCAAGACGCTGCATGTGGGGACTGGAGATGCCGGTGAGCTGTGTGCTCAGCCAACAACCCAGCCCTCATGTGTTGGCCCCACTCCCTGCCGCTCAATCTTCTTCCTACAACGCTGAAACCCACGAACCTTGCACCCCCTTGTGCGCACAGCCGAGTCGTCCGTGGATGCGTCGAAGAATGCGTCGCCGGAGCGCGCCGTGCGCGACGGCGGCGTGTCTGACAACTGGGAGTCGGCGGCTGAGGAAGAGGGCGGCTTCCGTCCAGCATCTGCTGGTGGTGCCGACGATGCCGCGAGCACTGCGCCCAAGGCAGAGGACCGCAAGGGCTTCTACACCTCCGCGTTCCTGCGGACAAAGGCGAATGCCAACCTCACACGGCCGGTGTGGAATGCAGAGGACATGGCCCATCCGTACATGCTGGAGATTCTGCTGTCTGAGCCTCGGCTGCTGGGGGACAATGATGGCGTGATCCAGGCAATGAGGGCCGGTGGCCCACGTGCAGGGCCGCCAGGGGGTGGCGGTCGTGGTGGCGGCGGTGGTGGCGAGGACTGGGGTGCTCGTCGTGGGGGCGACCGCTTCGCCGGGCCGGATGCGCGCGGGATGGGCGGGCGTGGCATGGACGGGCCGCGGGGCGGCCGCGGCGACGGGCCTCGCCGGGGTGGTGATGATAAGTGGGAGCGGCGCGGGCCGCCCCCGCCGCCGTCCCCCGGGGCGCGCGGGTCTCGTGGGAGCCTGCCAGCTCTGCACCGCACGGACAACCGCTACGTGGCCGGCAAGCAGGTGGGCGACGACCCTGAGGAGGAGCGCAAGCAGAAGAGCTTCCAGGGCATCCTCAACAAGATCACGCCCGACAACTTCGAGCGCCTGACCGCCAAGGTGCGTGGTCTGCGTGGTGGGGCCGCGGTTGCGGCCGGGGTTGGGAAAGGTGTGGGTCATGGGGCTGCAGCAGCTGGGCTGGGGCTGGGGCTGGGGCTGCGGCAACGAAAGGCTCAGGTGATGGGGCTGCGACAGCGGGGTTGGGGCAGGGGCCGGTGATGGGGCTGTGACTGGGGGCCGTGCTTCCTCTGGGGTCAGGTGTATGAGGTCATGGTGCAGTACTGATGTGTGTGTGCCACAGGTGCTGGTACGACCCGCATAACCAGTTGTACTAGTTCTGTACAGGTCTGTACCTATTCCGTGTTGTGCTAGCACCACAATCTTTGTCACCCTGTCCCTGCCTGTCCACCTTTTTTCTGCACCTGCTCAGATCATCGAGGAGGTTGGCATCACAGAGCAGCGGACCCTGGAGGGCCTGATTGACAAAATCTTCGACAAGGCTCTCACAGACACCCACTTTTCCGAGCTCTACGCCAACATGTGCAAGGTGGTGTCGATGCACGAGAAGACGCCCAAGTTCAAGAACCCCGACGGCGGCAAGGACATTGACTTCCGCCGCCTGCTGCTGAACAAGTGCCAGGAGGAGTTTGAGAAGGGCTGCAAGGTGCGCAGGCGGTTGCCCGCTCGGTGGGGGTGGTACAGGCGGTGATGTGGACGTGTGTGGCAGGTGGTGATGGTGGGCATGGAGGAGGGAGTGACCGTGGTAGCAGCGGTGGGTGGAGTTTTGAATGTGCTCTGCTGCTTGCCGTCCTGTTGCGGTTGGCAGCACCCACCCCATGTGCATGTGGCGCCCACCGCTTCATCATAGCAAGGATCCCCCGGGTCCCCAGGGCGCTGGCGTCCTGCCCGGAGCAAAAACCAACCTCCTGGCACGTCTCTCTGACCCCACCCCACCCCTGCAAACTCACACCTGTTGTCTGTACAGGCCATGGACAATGTGGCGGAGCGTGAAAAGAAGGAGGCCGAGCACGGCGGGCCCAAGCCGGAGGACGCAGCAGCAGCAGACAAGGCCGAGGCCGCTGAGCCTGCAGCCGCTGAGGCTGAGGAGAAGGAGGAGGGTGAGATCACTCCCCCCGCAACCCCCTCGGGCGACGGTGCTGCGGCGTCGCTGTCAACTGCGCCGTCGGGGGCGCTGGATGAGCGCAAGGCGGCGGAGCTGGACCGTGCAGCGCGGCGGCGCATGCTCGGCAACATCCAGTTCATCGGCTACCTCTTCCACTTCTCCCTGCTCACTGAGCGGTGCGTGCGTTTTTTGAGTGACCTGCTGCACCCAAGTTGTACCCAAGCTGTATCCCCTATAGCAAGGCGTGTGCTGTCAATAACATACTATAAATGGCATACCTTACACCCAAGATGCTCCCTGCTGTAGTCCCAGTTTGTTGCTCTGCAGCTACCATCCTGCTGGTCAGGCCCTGTTCCCTGTTCAACTTGCGACATCCAGTCATACCCTGGTTCTCAAAAGTCCCGTTCCCCCTCCTCCTGTTTGTGTTGTGCTCCCGCGCAGTATCCTGCACTCGTGCATCGCTCAGCTCCTCAAGGAGGAAGCGAGCCCCCGGCCAGAGGACGTGGAGTGCCTGTGCAAGCTGATGACCACTATCGGCAAGAACCTGGATAACACACCCAAGGCAGAGCTCAAAGCGGCCATGAAGGTCTACTTTGACCGCATGGACCGGCTGCGCAACAACACGCAGCTCGAGTCGCGCATCCGGTTCATGATCCAGGACATTCTAGACCTGCGCAAGGCCAACTGGGTGCCGCGCACTAAGAAGGAGGGCCCCAAGAAGATCTCAGACATCCACAGGGAGGCGAGCCAGGAGATGGAGCGGCAGGCGCAGCGTGACAGGGAGGACCGTCAGCGTGGTGGTGGCAGGGACCGTGGCGGCCCCTCGGGCCCGCCCCCCCGTGCCGGCTACGACCGCATGCTCGACAAGAGCGACGTCCCCTCACGCGCCCTCAACATGCAGCGGGCGCCGTCGTCGGAGATGCAGTTCCGGCCCGGTGGCGCGTTTGGGCGCAACATGCGCACGTCCAGCCCCGCGCCTGGTGCAGGCCAGCCTGCACCGCCCCCACCCCGCGATCGCGTGCCCGAGCGGGCTGCCGCCGCCCCCGTGGCCGCGGTTGCTGCGCCCGCCGCCCCTGCCGCCCCTGCCAGCCCCTCCATGTCTGCGGACGCCCTCAAGTCCAAGCTGGGTGCCTTGGTTGAGGAGTTCTTCTCTGCACGCAGCGAGGAGGCAGCGGTGGAGGAGCTGGCAGCCCTGCGTGCTGAGGGGGGTGCCATGGGCACCGCTCTGGGACCGCTCCTGGTGCATGCGCTGAACCACCGCGGTATCGAGCTGGACCAGCGTATCCTGCCATTTTGGCCCGTGCTGTCTGCTGCCCTCGCCAAGGGTGCGCTCACAGCCGCCGAGCTGGAGGCTGGTGCAGTGGCCATGTACCGTGAGATGCACTCTCTAGCGGATGACATGCCCAAGGCACCCAAGCTCGTGTCTGCCTTCCTGGGCGGCTTTGTGGCGGAGGGCACACTGCCCCTGGCCCCACTGCTGAACGCCATCCTCGATGTGCCTCCTCTGCCTGGGGGTGATGACGGTGACGACTCGACTGACCCGCCACTGGTCGCGGCTGGTGCCGCCCAGGACGTTGTGTATGGGCTGCTCGGCAAGGTGAAAGAGCTCAAGGGCGAGGAGGCAGCGGCTGAGGCATGGAAGGCAACAGGTCTGGATGTCACGCGCTTCTGGGACGAGTTTGGCCGCGACGACCCCTCTGGCATCGCAGCTGACTGTAAGAAGGCAGGCCTGGAGTTCCTGGCCCCCTCTGCGTGAAGGCGTTACACCCTTTTCACCCCGGCTGCAGCTGATGCGGCAGCTGCAGCGCCTGCGGCCATGTGCTTGCACGCCAACCCTCCCACGTGGGAGTTGGATTTATGAAGCCCAGGCTGCTGTGTGCGTGGGGATGCCTGGCGCGAGCATGCACATGTGCGTGTGCCCCACCTGCAGTGCTGGGGCTTGGGAGGCCAGGACTGGATGCACGTGACTGATGGGGTCTCTTGACATGGGGTTTTACCTTGGGTAGATGAACAGGGGTGTGCGGTTGTCTGTTTCAGTTTTGAAAGCACAAGCACAGCCATGCCCGTACATCCCGTGCAGCATCACCGGCGCTGGCGGCGTGGTTTTGTTGTGTGGCATGGGCGAATGCCGCTGCAACGAACCGGACGGGCTGGGTACTGGTGACCAAGCATGGGTGGTGCGGGGTCCTGATGCAGCTGGTCCTGGTATGCTTGAGGCCATGCTGCGCTTGCCCCCCTGCGCAGTAGCCTTGCCGATGCAACGCAATGTAGGGTGTGCTGCTGCTGCAACTGGGGACATGGAGATTTGCAGGGCTGTGCATGTGATGTGCTGTCTGCTGTGTGCCCCTTGCATCATGCCCAGCATGCGTTTGGTGGCTGGATGCCAGGCGCTTGCATACAATGGTGTGGAGCGCCGGGCCCTGGGATTGTGGGTCGTGCACCTGTGCTACGTGTCAGCCATTGGGCAGGCTGGCAGCAACTAGATTGCACAGTGTGTGTCTTGCGTGATGTGTGCCTGGGCACATATGCCTTGCGTTGTGTCATGGGGTGGTGTGATGCCACATGGCATGGTGTGTTGTGTCGTGGTGTTCCACTGCGTGCTGTGTGGCGGTGTACAGGTGGTGTCCATGAGGAAAGGTGTCGATGCGCAAGCAAGGTGTGAATTGGTCCTGCGTTCATGGACGAGTAGCAGGCGGATGCAAGGGTCCTGCGGGTGAGCCCTGTGCGGCCCAGCAGTGCATGTAGAGGAGCACGGGAAAAGGAGCGGGGGAGGGTACAGAAGGTGTCAAGGCAACAACGGCCGTGTTTGTGTGCGGCCTGCCCTGGACAGGACACCCCTGCATTGTTGGATGTGACTCCAGGGCCGAGCTGCACTTGCAGGCAGATGGTGGTGCATGCCCGCACGGTGGGCGCTGCAAGCTGAGCGCCAACCGCTGGCCGGCCCTGCGTTTTTTCCAGTGCATGCGTCTGTGTAACACAACGCGTCACACTTCTGGACAGCTGATACTTTTGGACAACCGTATGTAGGTTGGCAAGATGGCAACACCTTCATTCATCTCACTGCCCCCAGTTCCAAGACCTTTTCTAATGCTTGCAGGCCTTGCACAGCGTGTCCCATTGCACACCATCGGCTCTGCTGCCTTCACGTCTGCCAGCTTTCCTGGTCCAGCAGCAGAGCTGCCTGCCGCCCTTGCCTGAGATTGCGCCCCTGCACTGAGCCTGGCCCTGGCGCTGCCCCACCGACTAGATGCAGCACCAGCCGCAGCAGCAGCACCAGCCACGGCTGCTTTACTCCATTGCAACAGCACCCACTATGCCCATTGCTGGCAGCCCTGGCCCTGCCTCTTCCACAGGTGCCGCCCAGCATGTCCCACATCTCCAAGCAGATCCGCTGCAGAGGGGCGATCCCAGCAGGAGATTCTATGCATAACTCCAGAGGCAATGAAGATGCACACACAAAGAAGCATCAGGTATCATCCACCTCATACTTTCCCAGGTGCAGTCATCGCTGCAGGATTTGGGAACAGCAGAAAGCTGTAGAACGTTATGAGGGGCGCACGACGCAGCCCGCAGCTGCGGCCTGCATGACCTTAACTTGGACGACACTTGCTTTAAATTCTGGCACGGTTTTCTAACTTGACGCACACTAGCACATGTATCAGTAGCTTGGTGCAGCCTGCCGAGCTCTGACCACGGCCCCCCACTTCAAACAAACTGTAGGTGACCTTCAGTTTATTCTGACCCGCGTCTTCACCATTGTCACGTGGGAAATCTGATATTGTTCAAATTACCTTGAACAGGAGGGACAGATGGCGAAGGCCCAACTCAACCCGGTGTTCTCTCCAGATGCGGATGGGCCTGCCGATCAGTCATCACGTGGCGCCTACAGCAAGGCGCAGGTTGGGACGTGGGCTTTCGCATGGCAAAGCGCATGCTTGCATGGGAGCGCCCAGCAGGGCGATAGCATGCACTTCACGCTGGTCATCGCTGGCGATTCAAGCTCACCACCACTTGTGCTTCATACAACACGCAGGCACATGTGTCCCAGGTCATCAAGCTGCTGTCTCCTGCAAAGGTGGGCAGCCATGGGGCACGAGTGCACGATGGCGACCGCACTGCTAGCCGCATGGACCAGCTGCGCCCTGGCTCCGCTGGTTCATCACACGGACCCACACCCAGGCCTACACGTCGCAGCCATGCGCCCCTGCTTCGGGACTCCCTTGATTTAGAAGGGGATGGTGAGGAGGTCAACTGGATCATGACCCCTGCGCCAGGTAAGATGCTGCAGATGCACCCCTTCGCAACTGCCCTGCTGCCTTTGAACAACCCACATGTAGTGCCTGATGCCGGTCATGTGATGCAATTACCTTGAGCACAGCGCCCTTTTGCTCGCACATGCACGACTTGCATGTTTGCTGACCTCTGCTGGCGTGTGCAGAGCTGAGTGCGCATGGTCCCTCCACCTCTGCTGGCGGCGGCTCCATCCTGAATCGCATGCATGAAGCGGATGGCGACGAAGCCACATCTTCAGCCTCCCTGCTGCGCACCAGCCTGGACTGGGTCACCAGGCAGGGACCTGCAGGCAGCCTGCCAGTACAGCCGGCACTGCTGGCCAGCAGCAACCCTGTCCCACGTGCTCCAGCCAGGAGTGGTGCCTCTGGCAGAACCACAGGCTCTGGTGATGCTGGCACTGCCACAAGCGCACGCTCTGGTGGCCACATGCCTGCTTCCTCCCCAGCTGTCACTGCCGCAAGCGTTGGCAGCAGCAGGGGGCCCACTGTCCAGGCCCATGGCATGGATGCGTCCACCCCTCTGTCTCGCAACATGCCGAGCTTTGCAAATGGGTTCGGACCTACACCTGGCGGTGCATCCATCGCTCAGGCTGGTGGCTTTGGCCCAGTTGTGCCTGGATCAGTTGCAGCTAGTAGTGCGCCCGGCTGGGCTGCACATGGTACACCGTCAGAGCTCCATCTGAGCGCGCATGCCAATGCATTTGGCCGTGATTACCAGACGCCAGACAGCCTACTAATGCGCTGGCGTGATGCGGCTGCCGCGGCGCAACCACCCACTAACAACGGCACAGCAGCAACGCAGCACGCACGCCTGGTGGGTGCTGGCGCACACCCTGCTGCCAGCAGTGGCGCGCCCAGTGCTGCGTCCTTCCGCAGCATGGGACGCCATGGGCCAAATGGTGCAGGGCTGCCGCCGCCAGAGGTCAGCTGGGCATCCTCAGATGTGGCTGATGATGGCATGGGCCTGGGGCCCTCGATCCATTCGTCTCCCAATCAGGCCGCAGCAGCTCAGGGGCTGGTTCCCGGCCCCCCAGTCAATCTTCCAGTCAGTGGCCTGGCCAATGTGGCGGGCAGCTTTGAGTTTGCACCTTCCCCACGCGGCCCTGCAACAGCTGCTGCTTCACCACGTGCGGCACCTGCAGCATCATCTGCTGCCAGTGCCAGGTCTGCATGGGACGTCGCGTTTTCGAGCCCAATCCCAGCGCCCACGCCGCATTCTGGGCCCGGAACTGTGGCTTGGGGTGTGCCTGCCGCTGGCCTGCACAGCCCCCGGCTAGCAGCTGGAGACTGGCAGCAGCAGGGCAGCTCTGTAGAAGCCGCAGCTGTGGAGCTGATCAACAATGTGAGCAACACTCTGGAGGAGGCCCTTGGCTCCCCTCTGCCAGCTGCTGGTGGCAAGAAATCCGCTGGCGGCTCGGGCGGCACTACCAAGGTGGCTGCGCTCACTGCACCGTCCCCGACTGCTTCTGCTCGTCCCTCGCTCTCGCGCACCTCAGCGAATGTGTTGACCCCCAACTTTGCTGCCAAGTACCTGGACGCATCATCCTCAGAAGGGGAGGAGGAGGAGGTGCAGCAGCAGGTGGAGGGCTCGCTTGTGGATATTGTCCCCGAACCGGCTGAAGACATGGTCACACCTGCAAAGGCGAGCGCGGCCCGTGACAAGGTGCATCACACCATTGGTGCTATGGATGAGCCGAAGGAGAGTGTGATGAGCAGGGTGCCTGCGGCCAGCACACGCGTCGCCACGGCCGCAGTAGCACGTGCCTTGGCGCGCGTGACCACACTGGCCCGTGAGAACGCGGGGCTGGAGGAAGCCGTCGAGCAGCTGGAGGATGCGCTGGCCGAGGCGCAGGAGAAGCAGCAGCTCCAGGAGTCCGCGCTACAGCTCCAAGGGGCGGCTCTGGCTGAAAAGGATGCTGCCCTGTCTGAGAAAGATGCCGCGCTTCAGGCGGTGGCAGCCGAGCGCGACGCGCTGGCAGCACAGGTGGCTGCTGCAGAGGCGGCTGCGCGCCAGGTTGCGTCGCTGCAGGCGCAGTTGAGCTCTGCGCAGATGGACGTGGAGGCTGCTGAGCGAGCTGCTGCGTCCCTGCGCAAGCAGCTGGACGACGCGACAGCTGATGCGACCGCTGCCAAGGCCGCGGCTGCCGTGGCGGCTGAGCAGGCCGCAGAGGCTTTGCAGGCGGAGGCTCAGCGTGCAGCAGCTGCAGAGGCACATGTGGCTGTTGCTGAGGAGGCAGCTTATGAGCTGGAGGTGGAGCTGATGAGGGCCAAGGAGGAGGCTGCAGGTGCCCTCGAGGCTGCAGCAAACGAGGCTGCGGCAGCTGCTCTTGAGGAGGGTGAAGGTGATGCCGAGCGCGTGCGGCTTGCACGTCAGGTGTGGGAGCTGACCGAGGCGCTGGCTAGCTCACAGGCTGCCTTGGAGGGGGAGCGTGCCAGCAACCAGGCCCTGCGTGCGCAGCTGGACGATGCCCAGCTGCAGAACAAGGCTCTGCGGCAGGAGGTGGATGCTGAGCGAGCTGAGGCGGAGGCGGCCCAGGCACATGCCTCTGAGCTGGTGCTCGCGGTCGAGCAGCTGCGAGGCCAGCTGGAGCGCGCGCAGGCCGAGGCGGCACGCGTGGCTGGCATGAAGGTGCAGCTGGAGGGGATGGCATCGCGGCTGGCGTCCATTGAGGCGCTGAAGGAGCAGGTGCAGGAGCAGGTGAGAGGGGAGGCATGTTACTAACTTCAGACGTGAAGACGAGGGGTTGGGAGCCCATAAATGTGCTGGGGACGCGCAGGTATCAGGCATCAGATGCTGCATTGGCATCATGCGGCCACACTCCCTTGCATACCTTTACACCTCAGTATAGCAGTTCAGCACCCCACCTTGACGAGGCCTTGTGTACCTGCCTGGTATGGCGCCCCTTGTGCAGGTGAAGGAGGTGGAGCAGCTGCGCAGCGCGCTGGCTGCTGCTGACAGCGCCGCCGCCGCAGCTGAGGCTCGTGCTGAAGCTCTGGGAGCCGAGTGTCAGGGCCTGCGCGAGGCCGCTGAGGCGGCTGAGGCTATGCGTGATCAGGCACTGGCACGCGTGCATCAGCTGGAGAGCCGTGCAGCCAGCCCACAGGCATCTGAGGCATCCAGCGCTCGTATCGGAGCAGCAGCTGCAGGCAGCACGAGCCGTGGAGAGATGCTGCAGCTCAGGGGCCTGATCTCGGAGCTGCAGGAGCAGATGGCTGAGCAGGCAGAGGCTCTGGAGCTGGCAACTGCTGAGAGCTCAGGTCTCAAGGCAGCTGCACGTGACCACACTGCGTTGCAGGAGCGACTCAAGGCACAGCTGGCTGCAAAGAACAGGGACCTGGAATCGTTACAGCAGCTTGTGGCAGAGCTCCAGGACCAGGTGCACGTGCCTCTGCCTACAGAGCTTGCGGCATCTGCAGCCCCACGCACCACACTCCCAACAGGTGGCCTAGCAGTGGTGCTGGGCCAGGGGGTGGCTGCTGCTGCACAGCCAGCTGCCCACCCAGCCCCCCAGCCCTTGAGCCCATCTCAGACCTGTGCAGCAAATGCACCAGCAGGCATTGGGTCTGGTGGTCGCCGCCTGGAGGCAGCGTTTGCAGATGTTGCCGGCAGCCGTGGCGCAGTTGGGGTCAGCAGTAGCCCGGTTCAGCTGCAGGACATGGCGGCGCAAGTCATGGAGCTGCGCTTCGCCATGCAGCGGCTGCAGTACGGCGCAGCGTTGCTCGCGACGGCCGTGCTGGGCGGCAGTGAGGGCCTGTCTGATGTGCTGAGCAGCCTAGCATCTGCACCAGCTGCACCGCTGGGCACACCTGCACGTAGCAGCCGTGGAGCCGCATGGCAGTTGGAGGGCGATTGGCTGCTGAGCACTGTGTCTGGCTTGAAGCAGGCGTGCGCTGCCGTGACTGACGCTCTGCGCGCATGCGTCTCCCATGTGGCCCCTGAGCGCATGGACGACTTTGAGTCCGGGGACCTGTCGCAGCTGCCTGCTGCAGCACTGGCAGCCGCTCTGGCCGCTGCCACCACACCCGCCCGGCGCTCGTCCAAGGATCAGGGCGCTGATGCGGCCGGCCATGCGCTGGCAGCTGCTGTGGCGGCTGAGGCGCTGGAGGAAGCACGTGCCAGGTGTGCAGACTACGAGCAGCAGGTGGCCCGGCTGCAGGCACGGTTGGATGAGGCTCAGGCCCAGGTGGGCGTCGCGCGTGCAGCGGCAGAGGATGCAGACGCGCGGCGGAGTGCTGCTGAGGTGCTGCTGCAGGAGGCGGAGCAGCGTGCAGCTGCAGTGGCACGAGCACTGGCTGTGGAGGGGGATGCGCGTGGCACAGCTGAAGCACGCGCAGCCGCTGCCAACACTGCAGCTGCACAGGCAGCTGCGGCACTTGCAGAGGCCCAGGCTGCCCTGCTAGCGGCTCAGGAGGAGGTCGGCATCGCGCAGGCCTGTGAGCAGGCAGCCCGCTCTGAGGCCGCGGCTGAGGTGGCACGCCTGCGTGCTGAGGTGGCTGCACTGACAGCCCAACTGGCAGCGTCCCAAGAGGAGCTGCAGGCAGCTCAGGTGAGCATTATCTTTCTAAATGTGAAGCACGACTTTAAAATACAGTACGTCCTGGAGGATGAGGGCACTGGAAGCTGATGTACCCGTTCAAGCAGCCCAGCGTTGTACTTCCTAACTGAAGTCTTTGTTGTGCTGTCCCTTTGCACGGTCTGCAGGCTGCCGCTGCTGAGGTTGAGGAGAGCCCTGTATCTGGCCAACAGCTGGAGGAGCTGCGCTCCCTGGCAGAGGCGTTGGCATCCCAGCATGACAAGGCGGTGAACAAGATCGAGTCCCTCAGGTGTGGTCTGCTGCAGCTTGACCATCCCGGCATTGCTGCTGCTGGTAGCTGTGAAGGGCCCTGAGAAAGGACCCGGAGACGTGAGAGCTGGCATTTCGCCCCCCGTGCTAGTTTTCATTCCGTGCATGGAAAGCAATGGCCAAAAACTGGCCAAAAACTGGCCAAAAAGAAACTAATACAATGTGAACATGCGCTCGCAGGCTTGAGAGGCAGCAGGCTGAAGAAAGGGCTGCACAGGCGGCTGCGGATGCGCGCACCAGGGAGGAGGCCGCTGCTGCCGAGCTGGCTGCTGTGAAGGCTGCCCTTGCTCATGCGCAAGCAGGCCTGGCTGCTGCAGAGCAGCGCGCGGCAACTGCTGAGGCTGCGCTGGCAGCTGTGGCTGATCGTGCGGTTGCTGCGGAGGCTGCGCTGTCAGAAGCAAGCAAGCGTGCGACAGATGCAGAGAGTGCGCGTGCCGCCACGGCTGAGTTGGCCAAGGAAGCCGAGGGTGCACTGGTCAGTGCCCTCCACCAGTGCGACATTGCACAGGGTGCAGCGGGCGAGGTGGGTGCGCAGCGGGAGGCAGCCGTAGCAGAGCGAGACGCTGCATTGGCTGAGGCACGCGGGGCACGTGAGGAGGTGGAGGCGGCTCGGGCAGCGCAGCTGCAAGCGCAGCGCGAGCGCGAGTCCGTCCAGGAGCAGCTGCAGGCCGTGCGTGCAGAGCTGGACGCAGCCCTGGCACAGCGGCAGGAGGCTGAGGGGCAGGCCGGCGAGCTGCTGTCCCGACTGCAGCAGGTACAGGAAGCTAATGAGGAGTACCGGGGCCAGGTGGTGGGGCTGCAGCAGGAGGTGGAGGAAGCACGTGGGCAGGTGTATCAGGCCCAGTCAGACCTAGAGGACGTGCATTCCCAGCTGATGCACATGACGGCTCGCCTGGATGCGCAGCTGCAGGCCAGCCAGGTGGACACAGAGCAAGCCAGGCACAGCGCGGCCACAGAGCTGCAGGCATCGCTGGCGCAGGTTTCGGAGCTGCGGCAGCAGCTGCAGCAGGCGCAGGCAGAGGCAATGGGCCTGGCTGCGCAGGTGGCGGCGTCTCAGGAGGGCGCGCAGTGGGCGGCTGATGAGTTGGCATGTGCCAAGGAGCAGCACGCAGCGCTGCACAGCCAGCATGCCGCGCTGCAGGCCCAGCACAAAGCCCTGGGAGAGCAACTTGAGGAGCTGCAGTTAGAGCACAAGCACGTGTGCTCGCAGCTGGCACAGCTGCAAGGCGAGGAGGCCGGCCAGCAGGGGGCTCTGTCCCAGCAGCTCTCACAGCTGGACACACAGCACGTTGACCTGAGCGCGCAGCTGGCGACACTGCAGGCGCAGCACACCTCGCTCACCATTGCCCACGAGGCCCTGAGCACGCAGCACAACGGGCTGGTGGAGTTGAACCACGCGCTGGGTCAGGAGCATGAGGATGCCCTGGGCCAGATTGAGCGGCTGTCACTGCAGCTGCATGATGCGTGGGCAGACGTCGAGGAGGCAGAGGCCCAGCTGTCCCATGCCGCGATCACACGCGACCACTTGGCGTTTGCTTTGGAGGCGGCCCAGGGCGAGCAGGAGGAGCTGCGTGCCCAGGCCCTAGAGCTGCAGGAGCACTTGGCTGAGCTGAGGCAGCAGGTGGGCCGGCTAGAGGAGGAGGCCGGGGGCATGCGTGGCCACGTGCGGCTGCTGGAGGGGGCGCTGCAGGAGGGTGTGGCTGCTTCGATGGTTGAGACGGAGGAGCGTGACGAAGCAGTGCTGGGGATGGGGGAGGCGGTGTCGCGCATGCAAGCCGCTGAGGCAGCGGCGGCACAGGCGGCTGCGGACGCAGCGGCTGCAAAGGCGGCTGCCGAGGAGGTGAGGGCCCAGATGGCGGGAGCTGACCGGCAGGCAGAGGAGAGGCTGGCGGTGTTTGAGGAACGAGCACAGCACGCGGAAGCGTGCTCAGCACAGGCAGCAGCCCAGCTGCAGGACGTCACGCCCCTGCTGGAGGAAGCTAACACGCAGCTGCAGCAGGCGCGGGCTGAGGCTGAGGCGGTGCGGACGCAGCTGGCTGATGAGCACGTGCAGGTGGCAGGTGCTCGAGCTGAGCTGGATGTGCTGTGTGGGCAGCTGGCGACTGCGACTAAGCACGCCCAGCAGCTGCAGGCCCAATTGGATGCAGCACGAGCACAGCTGGCTGCTGAGCAAGCTGCTGCCGCACACAGGCGTTCTGACCACACTAACGCAGCAGACGACAGTGATGCACGGACCGAGGAGGCAGCGGGGCGCGCACGCGACTCAGAGGCACGCGCGCTCGAGATTGAGAGCCGGCTGGAGAAAGCAGAGCTGCACGCCCTGCAGCTGGCTGCAAAGCTGCAGCACGCAGAGGCGTCCTCCAAGGCCCAGGCCCAGGTGCAGCACTCAGAGTCCAGTAAGGTGGTCGCCAGCAGCAAGGCGCAGGCGGCTCTGACAGAGCGGTTGGATGCTGCTCTGGAAGCGCAGCATGCAGCAGAAGCGGTGGCCCATGCCTCACAGGCGCGTGCGGCACAGGCGGAGCAGGAGGCAGCGGCTGCACGGTCTGAGCTGCAGGCCGTGTGCAGCGCGCTGGAGGAGGCGCAGGTGGAGCTGGAGGGAGTGCTGATGAGGTGAACAGGGATAGAAACAGCTGTCATTTTCTCACTCTATAGTCGATGATGCCATCGGCGTGCTGTGCCTGAAGCAGCTGCTTGCTTCCCACAGCTGCACCAGGTCTTAGCCTGCTGGCGTCCCCGCAGCATGAAGGCAACAACAGAATGTGCATTAGGCAATATGCCCCATGCAATCTGTCCATCACGACAACGACTGTCAGGCTCCGGCATGCAGACACATCTGTGACACGCCGTGTTGTTATTATTATTAATCTGGCCATCATACTGTGCATCACAGGTGTGAGGCAACGGAGGATGAGGTGCACACACTGCATGAAGCACTACAGGATGCAGGACGGGCCACAGCGGACGCACAGGAGCGTTACGAGGTGAGAAGTGCAATGCTCAGAACCTGCGGCTTACACAATACAGTCCTGCTCTTGCCCTGCCCCTGCTTCCGCCCCTGCCCCTAACCCTGCCCCTGCTCCTCTCCTGCCAGCACCTTCGTCAGCGCATGGCTCTGCATGGGCACATGCCCACGACTTATCCACGACGCCCTCACGATGCACATTGTGCCGCATGACAACACTTGCACAGGCTGCGCGCTCTGAGGCAGACGCCGCCAAGAACACGCTGTTCCAGTACCTGGCATCATATGATGAACAGCTGGCTGCAGTTGGTGATGACGCCGCGGCGTGTACTGCTGAGCAGTACGAGGTGGTCATTTCCAGGCTGCGTGAGCAGCGGGATGCGTTGGAGGGTCTGACTGCGGCAGCACAGGCGCGCACCGAGGTGTGTGGGTTGTTCTGCTTGTTCACCTGCTTCAGTCTTTGCTTGGTCTTTCCTGTTTTCAACCGTCAGGCTGCTGGATTGCCTGCAGCTCGGTCATGCAACGCCGTTGGTCAAGGAGCGTGCAGTCGATCCATATGCAGTGCTTCAGTGTCAGCTGCCAACAGGCCTGCCAGTGCTTCTTGCCGTGGCAAGTGTATGCTGACCATTGCTGACCATCCAGTCACTGGCCATGGATGCACGCAGGCTGCTGAGGGCGAAGCAGCCTCCCTACAGGAGCAGCTGTCAGCAGCCCAGGCCACCGCAGCAGATGCCTCCACTCGAGCAGCCGCAGCACAGGCTGCCCTGGACTCTGCCATGACTGCGCGCACCAGCCTGTATGAAAGGCTGCTGTCTGAGCAGAAGGAGGGCCTGCAGGCCAAACAGGCACTGGAAGCAGCAGCTGCTGAGGTCAAGGCTGCACGTGCTGAGCTGGAGGGCTTGCAAAGCAAGCTACGTGCATCAGAGGCCCAGGCTGCGTCCCTTCAGTCTGAGGTAGCCAGCAAGGCAGCTGAGGCGGATGCAGCACGTGCAGATTTGCAAACGCGTGACATGGAGGTGGCTGCAGTAGAATTGCAGCTACGGGAAGCACGCGCGCGTGTCATTGCTCTGGAGGGCCAGCTGCAGGCGGCCACTACAAAGCTGGCGGGCGCTGATGGCGAGGCTGCTACGGCACGTGCTGCTGCAGCTGAGCTGCGCAGCCGCGTGCAGAGACTGGAGGAGCAGGGGTTCACAGCGGGCGCTGCGCTGTCCACAGCAAAGGCTGAGGCCTCCAGCGCACAGGCCAGAGCTGAAGCGGCACAGGCTGCAGCTGATGTGGCTCATGAGGAGCTGGTTGAGGCGCGTGCTGAGCTGCGTGCCCTGCACAACCGCGTGGCTGAGCTGGTTGCAGAAGTGGGGCACCAGAAGGCAGAGGCGGCTGGCGCCCGGGCCCAAGTGGAGGCGGCACGGGCGGGGGCACCGGAGATGGCGCGTGCTGTGGAAGCGGAGCGTGCAGACCTAGAGGCTGCCCTGGATGCAGCCCGTGCAGAGCTGCGTGCGGTGGAGGGTGGGGCAGGGGAGGTGTCGAGCCTCAGAGTGCGGCTGGAGGCCCAGCTGCAGGCGGACGTGCAGCTGTGGCTGCAGCTGGCGCGCGCACTCGCGTCTGCACCCAGCACGGCAGCAGCAGCAGCTGCGGCAGGCAGCCCCAGCAATGACCGCAGCCTGGCCCTGCCTGCTGCAGAGGCGAGTGAGGACGGGGAGTCTTCTCTGGCAGGCAGCACGGTGGCTGCTGGTGCAGCTGCCGGGGAGGTGTCTGTGGAGGGTGAAGGGGCACGCCGTGTACTGCTGGCCCGGGCTGTACAGGCACTGCGTACGCTGAACGAGCAGCACCGCAAGATGGTCAAGGTGAGGGGTCCTGTGAGGGGGTCCTGTGTGCCAGGCCTTCCGTCACATCCGGCATCTAGCCAGTCTCCACTCTTTACTCTTTGGTGTGGCGGCAGCAGGCTTAATGTATCAATGCCTGTGCCCAGGCCAGGGTGCGCATTTGCCATGAATGCATGTGCTCACTGCTTGTTGCATGCACTGACGTGGCCTGTTGCATGCACTTGCTTGCATGCACTGACCGCTTGCTGCATGCACTGGCCTGGCAGATGCTCAAGCGCATCGGGCGTGAGGGTAGCGTGCTGCACCAGCTGGAGGCAGTACGCGCAGACCGTGAGGCTCTGCTTGTCAAGTACACGGCAGCACAGGTGCGTTTCTGAACACTTTTGCATCTGGGCTCTGTCAAACTGCTATGGCTCTTGCTTGTGCTTGCTTTTGTGGGCGCGGGCGCCGTGCAGATTGACCTGCCTGCATCCACAGGGCTCTGGAGGTCGGGGGGACCTGTACTCACAACCTGTTACTGCCACCCTGCGATGTTCCGTGCGTGCTTTGCAGCTGGCGCAGCAGCAGCTGCAGCGCGCAATGCAGCGGCTAAGTGCGGAGAATGACGCGCTCACGGGCCTAGTCACTCGGCTGCAGGAGCAGCAGGCATGAGGCTGCATGCTGCAGTGCATGCTGGGTTGTTTGGAGGCGTGCGGGCTGGACGCTTTTTATCGTGATCCAACATGTTCGTTGGTTTGCCCAGCAGTTTTCTGGGAATGTGATCAAAGCAAGATTGCAGGAGGGCATGTATGTGTTTTGGGATGGGGCTTGTAGAAGCTGGGAAACAGCAGCACTTGACACAGTGGGTTACGCAAGCAGGGGCGTTTCAATACTTGATCACTGGACCCCCGTACGTGTCTGGTAACTGTGCATCCAACCAGCGGTCCGTGCAGGTCTTGTAAACTGAGGTATCCTGCTCCATGCCATGAGCCCACACGGCATTGTTACCATACTTAGACATTCATGTTCGCCCATTAAAGCGGTACGTGGGCTGGGTTCAGAACGTCCACAAGGCAGTCAGCTGAGCTTGATCGTAGGAAAGGACACAGGTGGGGGCGCTGAACCAGGTGTCAGAAGCATCCTGGTCCACAGCAGCAGATGCAGGCGCCAGCAGCCAGTGCAGGCGTAGGCAGCCTGGCAGTGGCTGGTGTGACCTGGCTGCGATTTGCGTAATCTGCCCTGCTCGAGTCGCATCCATGCTAGCGTATGCTGCCCAGCAAACACATGGCTGTGTGGCGCCAGGTGCGTCGTCCAGTACAAAGGTTGGGCATGGGCGCTCCAGGGGCGCTCTTCAAGAATCCTCGAGATGGTAGCAGGGGCCAGATCGCACTACTTTGGTTCATTACCTCTGGCATGCTGCTGTCTGCCTCACTCTGAGTCTGAATTGTGACGCGCCATGCGTTGCCGCCGTGACCGCGGTTGTGACCCGGGCGCCTGGCTGCTGCTGCTGCTTTTGGGCGCTCTCCGTGACAGCAGGCCAAAGTGGGGCAGGAAGTGGAGGCTCATGATGCTCCCATAGAAGACGGTGACAACAATCGGTAGGGAGAGGAAGCTGAAGATTGGCCACAGCCCCAAGATCAAGCTGCAGTGAGCAGGAATGAGGGAGGGGGGCACTGTCAAAGTACTGAGCTGCGTTCTCACAGGGCACATGATGAGAGCATGACCAAAGACAGGATGTGGTGAGAGCAAGTGCCACATGCAGGTTTGCAAACATCACATTTGGGTGCAAAACGAGGGTTGCCTTATGCCTGCAGCATGCTCTTCCTGCGCACCTGATGAGGGCGATCATGAGCGTGACACCGCCCACTGGCATGGCCCACTTCACATGCTGCAGCGGCTGCTGCACCCCACGGATGGCTTCCATCCATAAGTACAGGTAGATGAAGAGCACCACATTCACACCCAGGTTGATCAGACCAAAGTCGATGAGGAGCCTGCAACGGTGGGCAGCATGCCAATGGATCGGTGCTTGCATGGTGGCACTGCATGGAGATGTGAACGGCCCATGCAAACAAGCCATGCATCTGTGGAGCTCTTCCTCCTTGCATTCACCATTAGTTGTGCTTTGAAACGCAAAGATGTCCTTGTACACCCAACCTGTTCAGTTTAGGGCTCCACAGCACGAGCGAGATCAGGTCCTCCTCTCCATTCCCGAATAGGACGGCGAACAGCGCTGCAGATGACCAAAACAGCGCGGTGAGCTTTTCTGACAGCCAACTACGCCACAGGCCACCCTTTGACTGCATTCCAGTGTCTGCTTATGTGTATTATAACTACCTGCGCATTCATCTGTTGGTCTGGACGTAAAAAGAAAGCAGACATGACCTGTAGTGCACTTGTACTGCTGGTTGACCGGCAGCTCGACTGGCGGAAAACAAAGGAGGGTTTTGTCGTAAAGTTTTCCTCAAACGGGCGACAAAACTCCTACAATGACAGCTACTTGTTCCTTGAATGAGGCAGCACCGCTGCATCTGTTGCATAGGTTAGTGTCACCTACAACGTACAAGCCTGTGAATGCAGGGAAGGGGGTGTCAGCAGAGCTGACTCTGACTCTGGCTGCAATCCACAATCCGAGTGGCTGCTGATGGATGCATAAAGTTCACCCCCCTGCTGAACTCGTGGAAGCTCCAAATCACCCTGCATCTGTACAGAAAGCGGCCTCCATGCAGGGAGTTACAGGAAGAGGCCTCAGTTTTCACACGCCCTCCTGCCCATCCCCAGGACTGACAGGCCGGCTGCTCGTGTACGCACTGGCAGTCTCACCCTCCTCATACCCCTCGCCGCCCTCCCCATCCTCCTCCTCATCCTCATACTCTGATTCGCTGTCCGGCTCTGCACCCCGCGGCCGCACGCCCATGGCCGCACACAGCTCGTCGAAGCTGAAGTGGCCGAGCTTGGACGTGTCAATGCCCAAGTAGCCTTCCACAAACTTTTCCAGGCTGCCATCGTGCATGTGGATGAGATGGGGCAGCCGCAGGATGTCAGCCACTTGGCGGTTTCGCCGGATTGCAACCAGCGCCTCAGCCCGCCGCACACGCCCGTCACCATCCAGATCCATGGCCCTGAACAGCTCGGCCGCCTGGCCTGCTGCTGGATCTGAAGGGTCCACGTTGGGGATGTCTGGGTCCAGATGGGTGTCCACGATGTGCTGTGACTGGGGTGCAACTGAGAACGTGAGCAGCGGCACCCACCCGCACACACCCAGGGCCTCGATGTGCTGGTACCCCACGATCTGAACATAACTCGTACGAGGGATGCGAACGGACCCTGTGAACAAGTGGCACCCATCCACAGCAGCAGACTGCGCCCCCTTGACAGACCCCCCTGAGCCAGGCCGCCCCCGGCTGCCCCCTGAGCCTGTGCTCTGTGCGCTGGGGGGCCGGGGGGCGCACCGTGACACGCCCCGCCCACCACTGGCCCCGCTGCTCCCCACCCCATCCTCATCCCCGTCACCAATGCCAGCAGTTGAAGGGACCAGCTCCGCGACTGCAAGCCCATCCGGCCCTGTGATCGCGACGCGGCTCGCGCCAGGCATGATGAGCGCGAAATCGTACGCCCGGTCCGCTTCCAGCTGGCTGCTGATAGGCGGGGACAGCAGCGCGCCCCGGGCCGCGACGAACGCGGGGTGCGTGGCGGGCAGCGGTACGGGTGGAGTGGCATCGCTGTGCAGCACTCCGTCCTCGGGGTCGTGTGGCTCTACATCTGGCACCACCACCTGTGAGGGTGGTGAGCAGGTTTGAATGAAGGGGTCACCGGGGATACTCCACAGGTTGGAGGGGATACTCGATGTGTCGGAGGGGCCACCGGGGAATGCAAGGGCCACCGGGGATACTCAGGCAGGGGACACGCAGCTGGAGCTTACTTGGAGCCTCGCAAGTATGCTGTAGAGTTGTAAGTATACACCAGTCTTAGGTAGAGGTTGAAGTACGGGGCGTCACGTGGGGTCTGTTAGGGGGCCGATTGCAGGGCAGGATGCAGTGGCATGCAGTGACATGCAGGACATGCAGGGACGTGCAGGACACACGAGTAGGCTGTGCGTGACATGCCAAGACATGGAGTCAACCAGATGGACACAAACAAGACAATGAGGGACAGGCCTTGCAAGAGGCCACCCACCTTGGCTCGCAGGACCTCCTCCTCCACCACCAGCCGCAGCAGCAGTGGGGAGCCCAAACCTTCCAGCCGCACCGGCATGCCGCCCGGTACGTCCGTCACGTACTGCGGCAGTATAAAAGGCAGCAGCAGTGGCAGTACAAGTTGTGACGGCGCTGCACTCTGGGCTCAAGGTTTGTTTTTGTGCAGAACTGCTGCACATCGGATTGACATATGTGAGCGTGCTGCGTGAAGCAAGCTGGAGGAGCAGAGGGGCCCAGCCGCAGAACAATAGGCTTGCCACCAGCAGCCGCTGGGTAATCCAAATACTCAAGTTGTACTGTACCGTGCTGTAGCAGCACTGTACAGCAAGGAGACCGAGTTGCTGAGCCCGACACAATCTACACAAAGAGCACTCGGCGCACCTGAACCTCCAGGTCGTATGTGCCAGGTCCAGGCAGCGTAGCCCCCAGCCGATGTGGTACTGGCGCGAACGAGCGTGCCCCGAAGCGTGCGGTCCCCAGGGCCTGCGGCCCGTTGGCCTCCCCGGAGACCGGCAGCTCCACTTGCTGGTACGCAGCTGCCCCCACGCCCAGCTCTGGCACCGGGTTCGGTGTCGGCTGGCTGCTTGCACGGGGGCTGGTGGCCGTGGCAGTGGCCGAGGGCGGCCATGAAGTGAGCTGTCGGCCTGACTCCCCTTCGCGTAGGACGTGGCGCAGGCGACCCCCCGGCAGCAAAGGACACCCGAGCACCAACTCCAGGACAGGCAGGGGGGCGCCCTCAGAGGGTGCAGGCAACGTGTAGGTGGCTCCTAGCTCCTTAGGGGCCACCAGCGACATGCCACGCGCGAAGAAACCGACGCCCAGGCGCGGCATGCCCCACCAGTCAGACAGGGACAGCGGCTTTGGCAGCAGCTGCCAGTGAGCTTCCAGTGGGTGGTACATGTAGGCCCATGCATCAGGGGGCGTGAAGAAAGGCGCTGCCGGTCGCTCCTCCATGCCCCCCCCATGCACTGCGGCGGCTGAAGGGTCCAGCAACCGCCAGCGGCCCGCCACCTTGACGCCCGCCCAGCAGTGGTTGTGCGCAGGGATAGAGTGACCCGGGGCCACTGTGCCTGCTCCTTTCCAGTAGCCAGGGATAGCCACTGCTTCCAGGTCCATCGCACGCACGAGGCGTGAGAACAGGAGGGCGGCACGCTCCGCCCACGTGCCCCCTGGGGTATCCCCCAGCAGTGCAGCCTCAGATACCGCATGTGCCAGCAGGGGCGCGTCAACTGAGCCAAAGCCTGCGCAGCCACCGGGCGGTGGCACCACATGGGAGGCCACCCATGTGTAGCAGCCGCGTGCGAGCAGCAGCTGGCTGTCGCCCACAGCTGCACATGCGCGCGCGATCTCTTGGGCGAGACCCAGGAGTGCTGCACCAGCCCCGGCCATTCCTGCACCGCCAGCTGAACCCTCCGCAGCAGCTGTGCGTGAGCCAACCACAGGGCTGGCCGCACGCTGCATCACGCCATGTGGGGGCGTGGGCCCACGGGACCCTGACCTTGGGCCCCCCCCAGCAGGTGTTGCAGGGGGCGCCCCGGGCGCTGCAATGCCGCGCACGGCGCCATCGACGCGCGCAAACGCGGCCGCCATGGCCCCTGGATCTGCGCTCTCCTCCTCTGCGGCTGAGGCCACTAGGCCAGCAGCTGGGGGTGGGATGGCACCACCACCATCATCCAGCTCGCCTGCGTGCACACGTTAGTGCGCAGCGCACGCCCAGCACCACGGTTTGGCGCAGTCACACAATGTGCCCATTCTGCGCATTGCACTGACCACTGTCTCACGAGCGTTGCGTGGCGCCTCATTCCACGGCGCCATCCACCAAGCCAGGGCCCCCACCACCCCCCACCCCGACCCACCCCAACCCCAGCTGGCCCCCCAAACAACAAGCAGCGCCAACGTGGCAGGCAGCAGCCGCATCACTGGCCACAACACACAAGGTGGAAGAGCGTCGGTCACTGTCGGCCACCAGTGTGAGACCAGGCAGCAACTCTGCAGCCCGGGAGGAGACCATTTGTTGGAGTATATATACTCCACATCTGGCTGCTGGTGCATCCCTAGCGCTATGGATGCACCAGCAGCCAGATGTGGAGTATATATACTTTAACAAAAGTAGGAGCCGGGGCTTTACTAAACAGAGAGAAAGAGACACATGGGCGAGGGCTGTGCCAGGCTATGAGCAGGGGCGCATGTGCATCCCCCCCCCACACACCTTGTGGGAAGTATTTACGACGGATGGAACGCAGGCCGTCAGCGTCTGCGCCGTGCATATTGGCTGCCAGCACCTTCTCCTTGGCAACCACCGGCTCACTGTCCAGCACAGCCACCTGCGCGTACACGGCACGTGCACCTGCTTTTAGGTCCACATGACCACATCCCAGGCTTCACAAGGTGCTGTGTTTCATTCTTTCATGCTGTACCGCTAGGTCATGTCTGATGAACCTGAACCTAGCCGCTAGGTCATGTACCGATGTGGCTCCAACACAGCACATGTACAATGCCGCCAACCCATAGAAAGGGAGTGAGCCTTGCCCCTGTTGGACTCCAGGCTGGTGTTCTTTGCAAACCTCGTGGCACCGTTCGTCTTCCTGATGCAGCCACCAGAACAAGCCCCATATGCAGCCCAGCCGCCCCTCCTCTGCACACAGTTTGAGTTGTCGTGCCCTGCACAGCGCAGTAGGCCCATCCCATACATGTCCGGACACGGCACAGCCAGCCCTCACTGCCGTAGCCACCAGCACGCTCCCCACGGCGCACCCCATTCCAACAATTTCTAACAGATATTCCTTGAAAGGAATATCATTTTTCAACAAATATTCCTTTCAATCCCCACTGTCGCACCTGCGGCAGCAGGTAGACGGCGTGCAGGCGCGCGTTGTGTGCGCGGCCCGCCGGATTGCCCACCAGCGCTGACAGGTCCCCAAGCAGAGGTGCCCCCGCCACAGGCGCGAGTGCGGCCAGTGCCGGCAGCGCGTTGTGCGCAACATCCAGCGCACGCAGAGACCCTAGGCCCTCCAGCCCCTGCAGGCTGGTGATCGCGTTGTGTGCTGCCCTGAGCACACCCAAGCCTGCGAGGTAGCCCAACGGCTCCAAGCTGCGTAGGTTGTTGTGGGACACATCCAGCTCTACAAGGCTTTGCAGGGTCTCCAAGCCAGTCAGGGAACGCAGCTTGTTGCGGGCCATGCTCAGCACGCGCAGCATGGGCAGCCCCGTGAGCCCCGTGATGATCTCGATCTGGTTGTCGTTAAGGTTGAGTGAGGCCAGGCGCGAGAAGTGTGAGATGGGCGCGATGTGGGTGATGCGGTTGGATGAGAAATCCGCCGCCCGAAGGTTGCTGGCCATGCCTGGGGTTGGCTGGAAACCCAGCAGTTGGGACAGCTTGTTGCCTGGTACCTCTAGCTGGGTGAGGCGCGGTAGTGCTGAGAGGGCTGAGAGGTCCGTGAGATCATTGCCTGCCAGTACAACCACCTGCAGCTCCTTGTAGGTTGCCAGGGCACTACAGTCGGTCATGTCTGTGCCTGAGATGTCCACTCGCAGGTATGCAGGCCGCAGCCCATCTGCTGTCTTGCCGAGCTGGGAGAGCGCGGCAGGCACCTGGCACATGCGAGGGCATGGGCACAGCATGATTGCGGTGCGCTGTGTTTGGTTTGCCGAGTGCGGTGCGCTGTGTTTGGGTTGCCGAGAGTGCACAGTGCGTTTTTTGGCATGTGGGTATACCGTGCACGCGTTTGCAGGTTTCAAGCACACAGTACCCAGCCGCAGGCTGTGGGCACTGCGAATGTACGCGGCCGCACAGTGAATGAGTACACATAAGCATGCGAGCGCATGGTGACGCGGTTTGGTTGGAATCGTGCACATCACCAATCAAATGGTGGTGCTGTAGGGGGTCGTACTCAGCGCATGCACACTATGCGCATGCTCCCATGTCACAGCCCTCACCAACTCTGTACTGAACGCCGGCTTTGCTGGCTCAGAGGGAGCATGAGATTGGGGCCGCTTCTTCTTGACCCTTCGCTTAGTGGAGGTCGATGAAATAGTGCTGTAAGCAGCACTTGCCATGCTGCTGGTGTCAAAATCCTGCATGCTTGGCTCCATGAGCGTCGCCATTTGTGATACCATAGCTTCGCGGACTAATATAAGGGGTCCCAGACTGTGGCTTTGAACCGCAGTAACATTTCAGCTTCTGTATTACAAGTGCTTCTTGACATACAGCAGGCGCACACGCGCATGTGGCAGGAGTTTTGGTGGTTGGCGGTTTGGGCCAAAGACGAGCTTGTCCATCGCGGCGTTCTCCGCACGTCAGATCAAAATGTTACGGCTACCGCGCTTGATGTTATTGTTACCCAGTGAAAACCAGGCAGCCTCAGGGCTGTCCCGAGGCTGCATGGCATCACAATCATGGCCTTACTCTAGCAGCAGCAGTGATTCAGACAGGCTTAAAAGCAGTGAAGGCGCAAGCAGCAGCTCAAGCAGCACCGAGACAGCCCATACTCAGCAGGCAGCACCTGGAAGCACCCTGTCGCCTTCGGCGCGGCGCCTTGTAGACATTTTCAATCAGGCAGTACCTACAGCAGACTCTGATGGAGGTGGTGCGGTACCCCAGGCACAACAATCAGCCGATCAGCCAGCCATCCCAGAGTACCATTTACCAGAAAAGAACGTGAGTCGCATGCTACGGGGTGGGCCACTGGGCCTGTCGTCAATCCGCAGCACATGCATGAGGGGGTGCATGAGCAGTGCAGAGCATGCATGCCGATGGGGGCACGGTAGGCGCAATGTGGCATGGCTCCACGCATGCTGTAGCCCTGCACCTCAAGCCCTGCACCTCTACCGCCATGCGCAGGCACTGTGTCTGGTGCTACAAGCAGTCGAGAACTGCAAGCCGCTGATGAAAGTGATGACACAGAAAGCAGGCACGCGACAGGTCCACATCCCCCGGGTCGTACTGCCAGCCGAGCAGCGCTCACTGGCAGTACGCTGGATCATAGAAGCGGCCAACAAGCGGCGTGAGTCACAGCCAGCTGGCAAGCGGCTGCCGATGGCAGAGTGCCTCGCCATTGAGCTGCTGCTGGCCTCACGCAAGAAAGGGTCCGCGCGTGAGAAGCGTGATGCGCTGCACGCACTAGCCATTGAAAACAAGGCAAACCTGCTGCGTGCGCAGTGAGCTCCCATGTGCAGCACTGCTGCGGCAGCAGGCAGCTGTGGCAACGCCGTGGCGGACGCTTAAGCACGGCCGGGGCAGGGACAGGATGAATGGGAGTAAGGGCGTATGGAGTTGGTTGAAAGGCTCTCAGCAGGCGTCACGTGCAGGACGTTCTATTGCATGGCTGTCCCAGCAGCAGATCCACTGCAAGCCCCGTTTACGCTGAGCCCGTAGAAATGCTGCCGTACATGGCGCCATGCACGGCTGCGGTTGTAACCACAACCTTACCAACGTCTCAGAGTGCAGTACATTGCCTGTGTGACGTCACAGCCAGCTCACAGGGGTCCGGGTCCAAACAGAAGCCACATCAGACATCACTCACAGCCCCTGTCTTGACCATCACATGAATCAGCATGTGGCTGAAAAGCCACTCTGTAGCTTGCGCCTGGCTGCAGCACAGCTACCCTACCCGGTGCTCTTGGCCGCAGCTCTTGGCAGCAGCGCCTCGCACATTATCCATGTATCGATGCTGCACATGCCTTGCGCTCTGAAGTCTGCTTCCAGCTCTTACGGTATGAGGCATAGGCAGAACCTCCAGAACTCTCAGACATTGAAAACGGCCAAACACAGCATCCAATCCATGGCACCCTGCATGCCATGACTCTTCCGGCTTCATCACAGCTTGGAGGGTACACCACTGCCTGGGATCGCCTGGGTCGCCAGCATGCCCTGCACCTTCAGTAGGAAGGCATACTCAAACGCAACCTGCAGGAGGCGGGGGACAAGACAAGCCACATGACAAGTGTACAGAGACAAGAATAGCAGGTGTACAGCGACAGGAATGACGAGCCTTTGTCATGAATCTCATCATGCGTGCGCGCAACGTTGGCCAGCATGCACGCGGGAGGGCGTGCTGCAGGCCTGCGGTGCTGTACCGCAGGCCTTCCCAATCTTATACTGCTGCCGGCCATTTAGGGTTTAGGGTTTTAGGGTTTGTACCCCTAAACCCTAAACCCTAAAAAACCCTAAACCCTAAACCCAATCTTGTACTGCTGCCGCCCAGCACTGTTCCTGACAGGCGGGCGAGCCCGATTCAAGCAACGATAACCTGGCACGGCAAGGGCACGGCACCCTAGGCACCACAGCAAAACAACTGCTTAGTCCGCCAAGTGAGCCAGCCAGTAGCCAGGAGCACACACTGCTGAGACACAGCAGTCGATACAGGCCAGGCAGTGGGCAGGGCAGTTGGTTCGCAGAAAGAGCAGAAACAAGAAAGAAGGAAAACAAAAGTAGTAGTAGTAGTAGTAGGCCAGGCAGTAGTAGCTGAGTAGAAAGCTCTAAAAAAACGGTTAAACAAGGGTAAAGCGATGCGCCGTGCCGTGCGTACCTCCTTAAGGCGCTCGAAGCGGCCTGTGACCGAGAAGTGGCCTGCATCCATCTCCATCTTGAGCAGTAGCAGCCGGTCAGACGGTGCGCGCAGGCCACGCAGCTTTGCAACAAACTTGGCTGGCTGCAGGGGCGGGGGGAGCGAGGGCG